>JARFYF010000058.1:18383780-18396891 GCA_030265395.1 Rhina ancylostomus | reverse complement strand
TAGATAGGTACATGGAGCTGAGTAAAATAGAGGGCTATGGGTAAGCCTAGTAATTTCTAGGTTAGGGACATGTTCGGTACAGCTTTGTGGGCCGAAGGGCCTGAATTGTGCTGTAGTTTTTCTATGTTCTATGTTCTAACAAGGAAAGCTAAAGGTAATCATAAAGCAAAAAGTTCCAGAAGCCACAAACCTGAAACCTAGACAGAAAATGCAGGAAGCACAGTCTTGCTGAGAATACCCAGCATTTTCTTTCAGTGCTTTTTTAGTTGCCTTCTGTTGATTTTTAAAAGGTAAGGTATCTTTATTAGTCACATGTACATCGAAACTCACTGTGAAATGCATCTTTTTTGCATGGACTCCTGCATGCAAAGGGCAGCCTGCAAGTGTCACCACGCTTCCGGGGCCAACATAGCATGCCCACAACTTTCTAACCTATATGTCTTTGGAATGTGGGAGGAAACCAGAGCACCCGGAGGAAGCCCACACAGACATGGGGAGAACATACAAACTCCTTACAGAGAGTGGCTGGAATTGAACCCGGGTCGCTGGCGCGGTAATAGTGTTACGCTAACCACTACACTACCATGTTTTACATTCAAATTTCTGACTATGAGGTGTTGCACTTTGGGACGTCAAATGTAAGATTAAAGTAGACAGTAAATGACAGGACCTTTAGGAGCGTTGATGTACAGAGGGATTTTGGACTACAAGTCCATAGCTCCCTGGAAGCAGAAAAACAAGTAGATAGGGTGGTAAAGAAGGTGTACGGCATGCTTGCCTTCATTGGCCGGGGTGTTGAATATAAAGGTCAGGAAGTCATGTTGGAGCTTTGGTTAGGCCACATTTGGAGTATTGTGTGCAGTTCTGATTGCTGCATCACAGGAAAGAGGTAGATAGAGACTTTGGACAGGATGCAAAAGATGTTCACTGGAGAGTATTAACTATAAGGAGAGGTTGGACAAACTGCGATTGTTGGACAAACTGGTCATTGGAGGCTGAAGGGTCGCCTGATAGAAGTGTCTAAAATTATGAGAGGCAGGGAAAGGATAGATCGTCGGAGTCTTTATCCCAGGGTGGAAATGTCAAATACTAGAGGCCATTGATTTAAGATAAGAGGTGGAAAGTTTAAAGGAGATTTGTGAGGCAAGCTTTTTTTTACACAGAGTGGAAGGTGCCTGGATCACTCTGCCAGGAGGGGTGGTGGAAGCAGATATGATTGTGACATTCAGGAGGCATTTAGACAGGCACATGAACAGTCAGGGATAGAATAGAGGGATATAGACCATGCACAGGCTGATGGGATTAGTTTAAATCGGCATAGTGGTCAGCACAAACATCATGGGTCAAAGGCACTGTTCCTGTGCTGTACTGTTCCTTGTTCTATGTTTCTATATTCTGTGTAAAAGGACTTTGAACACCTGAATTTGTGAAAGGTTCAATATCTTTCTTTTAGTTGAGTGCTATTAATAGCTTCACTGATTAAGTTTCAGCAATGAGCAAATTTGGAAGCTTTGTCATTGCGTTGATATTCTTAAAACATTGATTTACTCACTCATATGAATCTTGGTGCCTGGGTTCACAATTTTTTCTTCTGAAGTGAAAAGCATTTCAATTTCTATGTTGATCAAGAAACAATAATGTAATGGAAGATTGGTAGAGCTATCTGCAATGTCATTTGCAATCCTGAAAACACTTTTGAGTTTAATATGCACAGTCCACACTACTATGGTTTGTAAGGCTTTCTTGCTATTGCATTGATGGGTTATCTGTGAAGAAGGTCAGGCACGGTGATTAGTTTGATGTTAGAAATGTGGTGCACAACTGACTCGTAATAGGTGTGTCATATTGGAGGTTAAACCATACTGCTGAACAAAAGAACTGATATATCAATTCAATAGGTTTATTTAATTACTAGGCATAGTCAGAAATCTGAAGTAAAATCAGACTTGAAGTATAACTATAAGAACATGTTGAACTACAGCAGTAATGAAAGCTTACGTGCCTGCTTCTCTGCACTTTGGACCTTAGGGAGGTGCTATTTACTTTTGTTATTGTAGTTAGTGCTGAGTAATTGCAACCCAATGAGCTGCAAACTACTGTGAGAAACATCTGTTTTGTGCCCAGAAAATACCAACATGATCACTACAATGTAAGTGGCAATTTTGCAGTTGACCATGCAGGTAATGGCTATGAGAGATAACAATTTTTCTGATTTAATGCCCAATTTCAGGAAGTAAAATGGAATATAACACTGAGGCAACTTAATCACAGAATAGCACTGAGGCAGCTTACTCACCAGAAAAGCACTGAGGCAAATTATTCTTAATCTGTGCTGGTGCCAGCAGTAGATTTATGGGACCATATTTTGTGAATGGCAGCAGTCCAACTAAAACAGATGTTAGACCCTTTCTCAATATGCTTACATAACTATGAAGTTTGAATACTGTTGAAAGACCCTGAATTCAAATGGCCTCCTTCTATGCTGTAAGAAAATATTTTTTCTACCAAATGAGTTAGGCATCAGCTCTGCTTCACTGACTATTCTTCAACAACTCCAACATAAGGAAAGTTTTTATTTTAAAAATCATTCTTTTAATTACAGTTCTGTGGCAAAGGAGTGGATCCATTACCAGATCCAACTCTACCTCAGAGTATTCTGAAGGACTGTGGGCTGAAATCAGTTTCTACTTATGGGACTACCTTCTACTAGTGATTTGATAGTCACTGACAGCTTGGTCCATAGAGGTAAGTGTGTCCCAGTTTTTGGATGATCTCTGACCTCTGACCTCTATTCTGGCACATGTTACAGCCCCAGATGAATTTCTATCAATTATTAAATGATTACAGTGAATTTTGCTTCATTACTCCATCTGGAAGTCTATTTCACATGTTGTACACCTTCCTGATATTAATCTTAAAATTAGTTTTAATTTTCTACATATATCCACACCACCTAATTGCTGCATTGCTCTGATTTCATTCCAACCATTCTCTAATGGTCATGTGTGTCTCAGGCAAACTTCCTCCAGTCTTTCTTCACAAGTTGGAACCTTCACACCATGTAAGGCCTTATGGATCATTGCTACATTTCCTCTATTTGTTGGCAACAAGATTGGACACAATATTCAAAATGCTGTCTGATTAGAGCACCATTAAAAATGATCTTAACTTCCAAACACTTATTTTATGCTCCACGTTTCCATATCAATTGACTTCATCCTTCAAAGTTCTGCAATGGTGGGGCACATTTTGATTTGAGTCACCTGAAATGTTTCCACTGCAGGATTCTCCTGTGTACAAGCCCTAGGCATTATGCCCAGTACACACACCTCGCATGGTTACTACTTTCTGCTCAAACAGCCTTGAATATTAGGTGAGCATTGTGACAAATCAGTGACAGTGAAGAGGTCAAGAGAAATGCTGGTAAAATAGTGTCCATTTACTAATGGAATCTGCTGGAGTTTTGGAGGTCACCATGTGGGGTGACAAGCATCTGAGAAGTAGGAAGCAGCCAAGGATAGACCCCTGGGTGAAATCAGGGCAAAAGGTACAGACATGCTTTGAAAAGTCATTGTCTCTGATTCTCTGGCTTTGACTTCAGAGACAGGTAGTTGGTCAACTGGTTGACAGAGGGAAAGGGTTGCACTTGTGCTTTCAATCACGTCAGAGGTTCCAGATATATCAAGAGGATTTGGAAGGATAGTGTGCCAGGTGACAATTACTTACAATGCAGTGAGTGACATTGATGAGCTGATTTTAATCCTGCAGCAGGAATGGGACCTGACTGAGTTCAGATGTGGAGCTCTAGAAGAGATGGGTTTGGAAAGTGGCAACATGATCAGGAACATTGGAAAAGGAAAGGATGGGGATGTAATTCTGTTTTACAAGAAAGGGATTAAGGATTAAAAGAGGAATTCTGAGGACATATTTGAAGGAGTGGTGGAGAGTGTCCTGCTCATGTGGGAGCTCAGAAGTTCAGAAATTTGGGTAGAAACTGGTTGAGGGAGTAAGTGGGTCTCAAGGACAAGAGCAGATCAGTCAGCCTGTAATGGGGGACAAGAGAGAAACTGGAGAAAGATAGGAATTCTGGACTAGGGGAGGAGTAAACCTTGTGAGGTTTGTCTTTGTGAGCTAAAAGAAAGAAAGGAAGCAGTAGTCCCAGCCAGCCATAATCTTTGTACTCCTTGGTGGAGGAAACTGGGACAAGAGGTTTATGATAACTGCTTGTCATAAAGGGAAAACTGGGAGCATTTCCTTATGTTACTGCAATAGTGAGCAGATTTGATAGAGTAAATGATCCAATAGTACTTTACGTGGTCCGCCCAAGGCCAATAAATAGTTAAACATATTGTCAGCCAAATATATCCAAGTTTGCATCTCTAGAGATGAAAGAGAATGCAGCCCCACAAATCAAGCCTTCATTGCTGAAAAATACACTATTGATTTTGTTTACATTATGAAACATTAGGACAACTCAACCCAATCTGAGTAATTGTATAACTGCAACCAAGCATTCACTGCAAGAAATGATTACAGACCAATACTGGGTTCCGCAGGTTACTCTCACTCCAACAATAAAAAGTAGGCAATGGCAAAACTTTCAGTTACGATTTCATACCTTAACTCAGTAAATACTCTTCAGCTAGTCCTGTAATTAAATCAACAACAACCAAAAGAAAGAATACCAATCTTTTAAATTATCTAACAGATGTAAATTTGGCCACAACTCTCCCATGTTATATAATTAACTCATGCAATAGCTTTATATCATTGCCCTGAGAGGAACTCCAATGTAAAAGTGCAGTCTGAGGCTTTCACTGTATCTTGGTACATGTGACAATAATAAACCAATTACTAATTACCAAGCATATGTAATTTTTTTTACCAGCAACAGCACCTGCACTGAACAGTCTATGATAGGACTCCTGCATACTTGGAAAAGAGGCTGTGATGATCCATAAAAACTCTTGAAGAGGACCCTGAACAAGGTGGAAGAATTCCTGGATGGGGATTGCTTTTATATCAGAGGTCATGATCGTTGATCACCTGAATTATGTGGCACCTATGGCTTCAGCAATAATTATTTCACTCATGCTTTGTGGGTGGGATTTGACCACTTAGTACCACATTTTAGTGAGCTTTGTGTAGCTATATCATAGCTACTGGATTTCTATTCGCTTTCCTCTTGAATCTATATTGAAGTCCTTGAACTCTGGAAAACTCTCAGACTGATAGGTTGGTTTCAGATTGCCATTCCTTGAGAAGGATGGGGCAGAGGAAGCAAAGGATAATGCTTCTGCTGCTGTGTTTGATGGTGATGACGATGGTGATGATGCTGGTGACGGTTATGTTGATAATGGGGAGCTTAGTTCACCATTGCATTTACAGCCCCACAACTCCACTTCAAAGACCAGCAACACAAAGAAAGAGTGCTAATGTGGAACATAGATGAAAATCATCTGACATTTTTCTTTTCCAGTCAAGTCTCACACTGATCCAGGAAGTGGTCTGATCTCTGCCACACAGGAAGAGGGAAATGCCACCAACAGTAGATTATATCTGTCAAACCCACAAGGTCTGAGTGAAGTAAGTATGATTGATGCCATAGGTACCATGTAATTCAGGTGACATATAAGTATGACCTCAGATGTAAAGGCAATCCCTATGCTGGAATTCTACCCTGTTCAGTGCGATCTTCAAGACTTTTTATGGCATGGTCTCAAGGAGAGGTTCCGATGAGAACATGAAAGATATGAACAAGGTTACATGGCAAAGTGAAATATCCACTCAATGCTGTATTCTCTCCAAGAGCCTTTATTTATACCTGGGGGAAAAGCACATGCTTGGGTGAAATGGCATTAGAAATGATTCAATGAACAGGATACTGTGGTCATCTAGTGAACATATAGGCTGGTATGAAGAGAATGAATTGTGGTCCTTCTTCAGTTGTGACTTCATCAGTAATTTCCATTGTGTTTGTTACACTGGTCAACTGCATCAATGGCTTAAACTGAACTTCATGACTCCAACTAAGTTCCATGAGGGATTTCTCAACACTAAATAAGTATGGACTTCATTGGATTGAAATATTAGCCCTTCAGTGCAGTTCTGTAACTCTTCCATGCCAATCTGTTTAATATATACTGAGATGGCCCTTATCTCTGCTGCACTGGTAACATGGAGAATATCTACAAGCAAAGTTGATCAGAAGGAAAATTGTTGAAGCATTTGGCCATTGTTAACAGTGGCAGAGAGGATTTTGTTTTGAGGTCACATGCTTTAAGTGAGGTGGCACACATGAGGAAATACAGGATATTGTGACGACATTTCAATCATTTGAACAGGGAATAACTCTTTGTGTTATAAGAAGTGCAGGTAGATCTGCAAAATCACGTGAGGGAAACTGATGCCTCATTTGTGTTCTCTCAGCAGTTTTTTTGATGTAGTCTGTTGTTCTAAATGGAGTGTGTAGAGGGTCTCCTCCTCTATAGGGAAACTTAATGAATATGGATGGTGTTCATAAGAATCATCCCTTGAGAAGGGAATCCCTTATTGCATTGCCACATGCTCCCTGTCTCTCAGCCTCAGTGTCAGGATCCAGCTGGTGGTATTGTGTAGGAACTTCCTCAGGCACCATCAAGATCCTCATTGTCCTCCTGCTTCAGCAGGGCTTCTGGTTGTGTTTTCTGCACCTCTTCATGGTAGACTCAGTGGATCAAAGGGCCTGTTTTCATGTGTATAATTCTTACTCATAGTTTAGCCTAGTACAATATGGAAATGACTTATTCAGATTTGACAAAATGTAATCAAGGTATGACAAGATAAAATCATGGCAGAGGAAGTGTGTGCAATAACAGAAGATGCACACAGACATTAATTTTTAGCATAGCTTTACATACTGATTTCTAGAACAAATGTAATCTTTAGATCGTGCAAAATTTGTGGCCTAGCATATAAATAGAACAGGGATGTAAGTCAGTTTTTTCTGTATTTGTCAAGTCTTTGAGCTTATCTTTATGACATGATCTAATTATATATTATCACTAGTTAAGTAAAACTTGCAACATTTTGGGAGAGCTAGAAATAGTGCCATCTTTCAGAATAGATGTTACATTGAGACCTGTCTACAATCCCAGGTGGATGTAAAAGATCCCATTGCGCTATTTCAAAGAACATCAGAGCTACCTCCAGCCCAACCTATGTTTATTCCTCACCCTGCATCACTAAATAAAGTACGTTTTCTAGTCATTATTATTTTGCTGTTTATGGGAGCTTGTCATGTACAAATTGGCTGCCATATGTTCCACAATACAGTGATGATTACAGTTAAAAGGAACTTTTTTTGGCTAGAAAGTGCTTAGAACATCCTGAAAAGCATGTGAAAGTCACTTTATAAAGATAAAACTTTCTTCTATCAGAGTTTCTCTGCACTGCGTGCTCAGGAGCAGTGAGTAAGTTGTAATTATATTTTGACATGTTTATGAAGGCAGTTTCCTGTGATAATGCAAACATTTCTGAAGTTAATTTAACAAAAAAAGTGTGACAAAGATGTAATGGTGAAATTTTGCAGACAAGAAACACCTGTAAATGTAGTAGAGGATATTTTTCTCTTCTGTTTTCGGAATTAAATTCATTCTGTCTGGTTGGAGAATGGAATTACAATACTTTTCAGTTTATGCACAACAATAGATGTTGCTTGACATTATACCTACAACAGCTTGAAGTCTTGAGTGAGGAAACAGTTCACATCAGTGTTATATTTGTGCAGAATGGATCTGGACTAATTGTGCAACAAATATGTGTTGCTGATTTTCTAAAATTAAAATTGATAGGGAGAGAATTATTACAAGCTCAAAGACTGTATGGTGCAGTTTAGCAGGTGATAAACTTCAATGCAAGCCCATAAAGGTTACAGGAAAATACTGCGCCTGTTAAATAACCTATCTCTGCTGTAATCATTGTCATCTTGTTTGCATTTTTGTCAGACATAGAGAAACTGTCCAGTCTGGCATTCTCAAGTTGGCTGTCGAGCTAGCTATCAAATGATTTTATCACAGCCCTTATCTTTAAATGGTGAATATTCAGAACCCACAATTACAGTTCTTTTTGACAGATACTGTGCATTTCCTCTAGTCCTTAGTAATATAAAAGCTCAGTGAATTGAGCCATGCACGAATAATTGATTAGAAATTATCAGGTCCACTTGCTGCCTCTGGCTTGGCAAAGTTTCAAAAGTATTAAAAATCTGGTGGTAAGGCTGATTTGAAACAGCCTAACAGCCAAATAGAATTATTTTTCATTGTTATTGCTCCCAACATCATTTGTCGTTCTGTTCCAGTAGGTGAACATCTCGAGCATTAGTAACTCTATTTCTAGTAGTGAGAAATATGTAACTCCAGGAGCATATATTATATCATTAATGTATTCAGAAGTGAAAATTATAGTATAAACCAAGTACAGTTAACAATCTCAGTTAACACATACCCCAGCTATCAAGCAACCTTTATTCTTAACTTACTTTGATATTCAGAGATATGTAAAAACTATTCAAAATTTAAATAATTAAAAATACTGTCAACGTTTTTTTATAATTAAGAAATATATGCATTTACAATGCAATAAAATGCCAACATATCAAAGGATTAAAATTAACTAAAATAAGTCATACACTGTAGGCACTTATGATTTCCCACATGGCCAGTAGTCCTTTTCCAGTGAATGGAGTTTCCAGTTATGCCTCGGTCCTCCATGGCTTAAAGTCGGAGGCTGAATGAGAAGAGCTAAGTAGAAGTAGTTGCAGTAGTGAGAGATGAAGTAGAAGAAGAAGGTGAAGGTAAGAGGAAGTAATTTTAAAGGGGATCTGAGGGTTAAGACTTTTACACAGAGAGTGGTTAAAATCTTGAATGTGCTCCCAGAAGAAGCAGTGGGATCAGACACAGTTACTTACACTTAAGAAGCATTTGGGTAGACACTTAAATGGGCAAGGTATAGAAAGATACAGACCTAATGCAGGTAAATGGGATTAGTGTAGAAGGGCAAAAAGGTTGGCATGGATGTAATAGTCCAAAGGGCCCAATTCTGTGTTGTACAACTCTTTGACTCTAAGTAAATGGACCTTTTTAGTGAGCCACTAGTCTGCTGCTGAGCTCAAAATCAAATGGGTCAATATAAATGCAAGATGTGGTGAGGCGTGAACAGCATGTCTTCTCTTCCTTGCTGCTTCTGTAAATTTTTTGTTGCACCATCTATCATAAACTGGGATCAATAGGTATCTGATTTGCATTTGGACCATGCTGTTAAGGTAACACGCACCCTATGATATTGTTAATGTCTGTGATACTAGTAACTCCATTTCCAATGGTGGGGACTATATAACTCCTAGAGCATGTTTTGTACCAGATTCATCAATGTATTCAGAAGTGAAAATTACTATATAAGCCAAGAAATTCTAAATAATATCAAAGTCAAATTGCATCAACTCACTTTATAGCAAAATAAAATCTACAGCTGATTAATCCTACAAGCTAACCAACTGGCTCCTCCTAGTTTGTTAACCAATACATTGGTTGTTGATCTTGTGTCACACTATTCAAGGAATAAATTTTAATCAAGGTAAAGAGAAATAAGTGTATGTTTTGTTAAATACACATTCAGTTTGGAGTATGAATGCTGATCAGTTTGGAATACATGCAGGCAGTTACAGAAATGACTTGTTAACATGAATCAGTTCTACTCTCCAGGGTACACCGTGCTAAGCAAACACAGTGTGAAACACATCCAAAGCCTGACATTGAAAATCAGCCACTGATTTGTGTAACAGTAGGAATTGTTCTCGTTAATGAGTTCTCCACAGTGTTGAAGACATGAATCCCAAAGATTATGTGTTTTTGGATGGGGTGGACAATCCACATAAAGTATCATAGTCACATGGGACAAGCTAGAATCTTTTCCCATCTGTGTGTTGTTCATGCTGTCTGTCATTTAAGAATCAGTCCTTTGCTTGTCTCAACTTGACACATTATGTTAATCAGACACAATAGCTTGGGAAAATGCAAAGACCACCATTTATTGTCACATCTTCTTTGAAGTTTGAACAACTTTTCCAATACAAAGCAAAGATTCCTTCGTAGACAAGAACACAGGAAAATATGAGCAGGAGTTGGCCACTGGGCCTCTCAAGCCTGCCCCACCATTCAATATGATCAGGGTTGATCTATGCTAGCTTCTTCTACACCAGTTCCCCATAACCTTCAATTCCTTGATCTTTAAAATCTTTATCTATCTCCACCTTAAATATATCCAATGATCCAGCCTCCACCACCATCAGTGGCAGAGAATTCCAAAGATACTTACCATCTGAGAGAAGAACTTTCCACATAGCTCAATTTTAAATGACCGCCTCTTATTTTATGACTGTGTCCCCTTGTTTGTGACTCTCCCATTAGTGAAAAGATCTCAATATTTCCCTTGTCATGATCTCTTCAAATCTTATATGTTTGAATAAGGTCAGCCCTCATTCTTCTAAACTCCAAGGAATACAGACCCAAACCATCCAGCCTCTCTTGATGAACAACCCTGTCATCCCAGAAATTATCTTGATGAATGTTTTGCCTCCAATGCTACTACATCCTTTTTTTAGGTAATGAAACCAAAACTGTGCACAATATTCAAGGTGTGGCTTCACCAACACATGGTACAACTGTAACAAAACCTCCCGATACTTCCACCCCTTTGTAATAAAGCCCAACATGCTGTTTGCCTTTTTAACTACTTGTTGGACCTGCCTGTTAACTTCTTCTGATTCATGTACTAGAACACTCATTTGCCATTTAGATAATAATCCACCAATTGATTCCCAGAAATTCATGACCTCACACTTCCCCATATTAAACACCATTTGCCAGGTTTTAGCCCAATCACTCAATCTATCTATATCCTGATGCAGAATCACAATGTCTTCATCACAATATGCCCTTACACCTGTTTTCATATCATAGGCAAACTTAGAACCTTACATCTCGTTCCCTCTTCCAGGTAAATAGTAAGAAACAGAGAGCCAAGAACCAATCCCTGGGGTATTCCACTCGTTATATCCCTCCAACCTAAAAATACCTATTTATTCCAACTCATTGTTTTCCATATTACAGTCAATTTTCAATCCATGCTAGCTCTAATGCCTTGAACTTTTAATTTCTGCACAAGCCACTTATGTGGTACCTTGTCAAATACCTTTTGGATATCTAAATACACTACATCTACAGATTCCCTTCTATCAACTGTCCTTGTCACATCCTCAAGGAATTCAAGCAAATTTGTCCAACTTGATTTACCTTTCATAAAACCATGTTGACTAAGTTTGAATATATTCAGCTTTCCTAAATGATTAGTCGTTTCCTCTTTGATTATTGACTCCAGCATCTTGCCAATGCCAGATGTTTATTTACTAACTGGCCTTTAGTTCCCCACCTTCTTTCTTCTCTTCTTGAACAAGGGAGTCAAATTAGCTACTTTCCAATCTTCTGGTGCCCTTGCAGAGAAAACTATATCTGCAAGCCACTTCCTTTATAACCCCTGTGTGCATACTTTTGTTAACATTTTCTGCCCAGGCCATCACACTTTGGTTGTCAATTTTCTCCTCACTATCCTGTGCCACTGTTCTCTCATTTCCTCTTGATTTATTAAGCATCCCTTTCTTGGACCCCCACCTTTTCTATTTAGTTTAAACACCTGTCTACAATCCTGTTTATGGAATTAACTAGGATATCAATCCCAACATGATCCAGGAGAAGCCCATACTGGAACACCGTTCTGCTTCCCCAATACTGGTGCCAGTGTCTGACGAATTGGAACCCACCTCTACCACACCACACCTTGAGCCATGCATTTACCTCTCTAAGCGTTTTCACTCTTTGCCAATTTGCACGTGTTTCAAGTAATAATGAGGAGATTATCAGCTTTGTAATTCTGCTTTCCAATTTTGCCCCAAGATCCTCATAATCCCTCAGCAGAACCTATGATATTAGCACCTATGTGAACCCTGACAACTGGATCCTCGCCCTCCCACTTCAAGTTCTTCTCCAGCCCAGAAGAGACATTCATAACCTTAGCATCAGGCAGGCAACTCGTATGGATTGGTACAATTTTCAACAATCTAACTGTCATGAGTATTACTCCCATTATTTCTGTAATGCTTACAATGGTCTTTACATCACTTTATCAAACAAATGCATCACAACTGTGCACAACTTGGATGGACATAAGAATATAAGAAACAGAAACAGGGGGAGGCAATTTAGCCTCTCATGTTACTTTGCCAAACAACGCAACCATGGCAGATCAATGCTGCATTCGCACAGTAAACCTTAATTCCCTTAATATCCAAAAATATATCAATTTCCATCTTGAATGTATTCTGCAACTGAGCAACACTCCTCTTGGACAGAGAAGTTCAAAGATTCACTACACTCTCAGTGAAAAATTCTCCTTGTATTTCAGTCCTGAATGGATGAGTCCTTATTTTGAGAGAGTGAACTCTGATTCTAAGTACTCTAGCCAGGGGAAATATTGTTTCCACACCTACTCTGTCAAGCCCTGTAAAAACTTTGTACATTTCAATGAGATCACCTTTCAATCTTCTAATCTCAAGCCTGCTTAACCTCCCCTTTGGGACAAAAACCCATCATAAGGATCAGTCTGGTGATGCTTTGTTGCATTCTCTTTACTGAAAGTATCTCCTTCTTTGGATAGAGATACCATGCTTGTAACCAACATGGATACTTTTAAGTAAGACATTTTCTGAAATAATGAAGTGATCATTTTCAGTTAACAATTCAAAGCATTATTCCAGGAGAATATCAGAAGAACAAAACAAAAATAATGAACATTAAGGAGGGACATCACTTCTGAAAGTATACAAGCCAATTTGTTTTATTTTGCCTTTAAGCTGTAATCAATAATTTGCATTGAAATGGAAAGGATATCATAAAATATCCACAGCAAAATGAATAATGTATAATGGTTCCAGAGGGGAAAGCTTGTCCAAGATGTACGATCATTATGGATGAGGAATTTCTCTGATCACTTTCAGAATTCTCCCACTTTAGGTAGTGCC
>JARFYF010000058.1:18330103-18352702 GCA_030265395.1 Rhina ancylostomus | reverse complement strand
GGGGGGGGGAAGAATTGTTGAAGTTTTTGATTGTTTGTTTCCATCATTGTATGATATTCATTTGGTGTGCAATAGTTAAAATACCTCTGTGATGTCACCAAGACCAGTGGTTATCCTGTATTTGGCAAGTGAGCTTTGGAGTCCTCTAAAGGATTGGCATAAAATTTCTCCTGAGTTAGTTTAACACAGCCATCACCATCTATAGAAATAAAAGATTTTCATATCATTTCAATTTACTCTAGTTTAATTGATGAGGACTGAATTGAGTGGTGCAGAGATGTGGAGTTTGAGACAGAGGAAACCCCAAGCTAAGAGAACATGGAGGTATTTAGAGTGTGCAGGAAGGAGCAGGAGATTGGGAGAGATAGGATCAGCATAGTATCCAACAGGCACAGACCAGAATTAGTTCAGGAGGAAAGAGGCTGGGTCTATGGTGACATGATATTATGACTGTTGTGCATTCATCATTTTATTGATTCATGTTGTCAAGGTAATTGATAGGATCAGGCATCGATGTAGCTTGCACAAAAATATTGCACCTGGTGCTTCTCAGAACATCCCCAGCACTTTTCAATGATAGTGATAGTCAATGCTGCAAAGATAAGATAAAAGGGCTTAAAAATACAGAAAACTGATGACACCACTGCTAAATCACACACAGTTCTGATTGAAAAATTATAGTTTAAACACATTACAATGTTAAGATTTTTTTCTCAGTAACTTAAGCAGTAATTTAAAAAAATTATGTCTGGAAGCTTTGGAAATATCAGTAGGCATTTCAAAACTTTGGAAGATCTGACACTGGATTACATAGCTGGATCTTCCAGTACCAGGCAACGTGAGAAGCCTGGCACCAAGAGGAAATGGCTGGGGATAAATAAAAGCAGGAAAGGAATGAACATGTGTCAGCACTTGATTCATTTTAGAACTGATGCATCATAAGCAAAACCATATGGATGTGTGTGGTACACCATCACAGCAGCCTGCATGAAAACAATTGATGCATATTTTAAAGTTCCAGACCATGCGAAGCTGACTAGCATGCAGCATGTTTTATGATAGATGAAGATATGACTT
This sequence comes from Rhina ancylostomus, assembly GCA_030265395.1. Classification (NCBI taxonomy): domain Eukaryota; kingdom Metazoa; phylum Chordata; class Chondrichthyes; order Rhinopristiformes; family Rhinidae; genus Rhina; species Rhina ancylostomus. The sequence goes on along the minus strand of JARFYF010000058.1, from coordinate 18,351,625 downwards.
CCCTTATTAATGAACATATTGTAGTTGCAACTATAATGGGGCAGATGTTCTACTTTGGAACTGGCAAATTCACTCAGGCACAGGCAGAATTGTAGTCGTTTGCTTCACTTAATTGGCTGCACCAGGACCCCTGCACTTTGTTAAGTTTCCCAGTTTAGACCTGGTAAAATTACAGCAGGTCCACTGATATGAATAGGAAGAAATATTTTTTGCATTATTTGTTTTTTGGTCATTTATAGTGATGTTTTTGCAATGTACTGCTGCTGCAAAATAATACATTTCACATTATCTAAGTCAGCGATAATGATTCTGATTCAGGACAACAAAAGATGAACCTTTTGTTTGATTTAATTCAGTAAGTTTAGATATATTTAATTGTTTTTTTAAATTATTTTAATTAATATTTTTATACTTTTCATTTAGTATTTTTACTGTTAGTATTACCTGGCTGTTTTTAAATCTCTGCTGAGCCTGGGAGTCTGGCCTCGACTGCTATCAAGGCCTTTCTGTGAGTGCATTTGGCCACCTGACTTTAGAGGATGCCTGTGCTGGAAGAAACAGTGTGCTCCAAGGGCCTCTTGGGTGTCTTCTTGGTCAATGGAAGATCCAAACCAAGAGATGTTAAGTAATCACTTAAGTAAAGTATACAGTTTTAGAAACACCAGTTTTCCTCATTTATATCATAGTAAAGTGTACAATAAACAGAAAATAACACTTTGGAGAGGTATTAGCCCTAAATTTATCTGAGGTTGTACACAATCACCTTAACAAAATCTCCAAAGAAACAAAGTCAATATTTATTTCATCAGATTCCAACTACTGTCTGGAACAGTAAATAAGAACATGGGTGTTTTGGAAAAGATCAGGAATTTGTTAGGAATTTCTTGGACAGGACACACCACCATGCAGAGCTCTGACGCTGAGGGTCAGTCTGGTGCATACTCATAATTTGACAACAGTGGATCTGAAGGCACGATCAGATACTGATATTTTCAGCAATGTTTCAATAACTCGAGCAACAATCTGCTGGAGGAAATCCGTGGGTTGAGCAGCATCTTTGGGGAGAAAGGAATTGTTGATGTTTGGGGTCAAAACCCTACATCAGGACTGAGTGTAGAGAAGGAAGGGAGCCAGTATAAAGATTATTCCTGCATCTGTAGTCTCTTGTGAATCCAATAGCTCTCTCTGTTCCATCACTGCCCCCTCACTGCTCTCCCTATTACACACTCACTGTCAACCCACTTCTCTCTCATTTGTCCATTCATTGCCCCCTCACGACACCAGTCACTCATTACCCCCTCACTGCCTCACTCAGTAACACCTCATCATCACACTCCATTCATCACCCCCATGTCGCTCTATTCACTCATCACCCTCTCGTAGCACCACTGATAGCTCCACTGCTGTACCACTCACCTCCACCTCACTGCTCCACTGATGCGCCCTCACTGCTCTACTCAATGCCACCCCTTTGCTGCTCTACTCACCACATCTTTCTTTCACCTCTCCCCCTTCCCAGAACAGTGCCCACCCATACTGTACCTGTTTGATGGATTCATTCCCTCCAGCAGAGCACACTTGGATAAGAGCAGTATAGGGATTTGATTCAAACCCTGAAGACCAGGCTGTGCATAACCTGGCCCTTTCTGGTCCCTGGGTATCACATCCTTGGTCCCAGACCCAGTTGGTTGGCAGGTCCCTTGGCTTAGCATGGCATTAGATGGGCTCAGTGGACCAGCCGCTGGGTGGGTCCTGGATTCGGAGGTGGGGTACAGGTCAGGGATTGGTTAAAGTCAGGGTGGGAGGCTTTTGGGTGGTCTGAGGGAGAGTGACCATGAGGGGTGCTTGAATGCCTGCTTCTGTATATCCTGAACTGTCCAAGGGCCATGTCAGTTTGGCTGAAACATCACAGAAATAGCATTGAGACCGGCTGTGGACACCATGGACACCCCACTTCTAGCCACCTCCATATGTTGGTGTTACATCAGCTGGAACGCAAATCCCACCTATTTTCTGAAATAGATATTTTCCATAGAAATTATTTTTGCCTCTTATATAGAAATGCTACAGTACATGATCTGATTGAGTGTGATCTGATCACAAATTTGACTGAGTTTGTTGAGGAGGTTACTGAGAAGATTAATGAAAACAAAGCAGTACATGGACTTTAGCAAAGCTTTTGACAAGGTTCCACATGGTAGGCTGAGCTAGAAAGTTAGGGCACACTTGATCCAAGGTGCTTTTGCAAACTGGATCAAAAATATAGGAGGAAGAGGGTAGTGGTAGAGGATTGTTCTTCTGATTGGATTTCTGTAACCAGTGGTGTACTGCAGGGGTCTGTGCTGGGACCTTTGTTGTTTGCCATATGTATCTAAATGACTTGGACATGAATGCCTGCAGTCTGAGAAGCAAGTTGACTGATTACACAAAGATTAGTTGAGTTGTAGATAGCAAGGATTGTTGCATAAGGATGCAGAGGGACAAAGATCAGCTGGAAAGTTGGGCAGGGCAGTGAGAGATGGAATTTAATCCAGACAAGTGTGAGGTAATGCATTTTGGGTCATCTAATACTGAAAGAACATACACAGTAAACATCAGGGGCCTTTCAAGCATTGATGTACAGAGGAAGCTTGGGGTTCAAGTTCACAGCTCCCTGAAAAGGGCAACACGGGTGTATAAGGTGGTGAAGAACACGTTTAGCTTGCTTGACTTCATTGGCAGAAGTATTGAGTATAAGAGTTGGGACATCATGTATGTTAGGCCACACTTGGAATATTATGTGCCGTTCTGATCACCACACTATAGAAAGGAGGGGCTGACATGAGAAAGGGTGCAGGAGTTCACCAGGACATTGCCTGGAATGGAGGGCTTTAATTACAAGGAGAGATTGGATAAGATGGAATTGTTCTCACTGAAGCCTGACATTTTAACCTTGAATTTCCCTGTAAGTTGCCAGTGGCTACATATAACCTTATTGGCTGCAATATTAAGAAAGCTGAGATCTTTCTGGTATGTGGACATTGGAGGCTCAACAGGCTTTATTGGCCAGTCTCAGCAATCTGATACAAATCTGAGACCAGCCTGACCACTTCAAAAGACAATTAGAGTCTCCCATGTTGATGTAGGACTGAAGGAGCACATCCACCAGACTGAACAAGGAAGACAGATTTCCTTCTTAAAGTGACATTAATGAACCAGTGCCTTTATTGCCACTTTACTGCAATTAGCTCTTTACTTTCAGGTGCATGTTATTTGTTAAAATCAATTTAAAGTTCCCAAACACCTTTAACTAGCTTCACTGAAATCATTACATTTGAGTGGGGGCTTACTTTGTGCAGATTGGTTACTACAGTGAAATGCATTGGGAGGTATTTAAGTGGTGATAAGTGTTATCTGAATGCAAGTCAGTTGTTCTCAATTTCAGAAAATACTCACAGAAAGCTGAGGAGAAAACATAACAAGAGGAATCCCTTCACTGGACCTGTGCAGGAATGGAGAGATGTGTGCTGCATGGTCAGTGCTGCAGTAATGCTGAGTCACATCCTGAATGGTTTGTAAACTAGAATGGAAAGCTAATGAAACAAAGACTCTTAAGCTTCTGTGCTGGACAAACTTCACTGCTGGCAAACAAAACTGACTCGCAATGGAACTTTTACAGCTGCTATTCTTAGCCAGTCAAGGCAATGGGCCAGCTCAACATACTCTCTCATACAACATCAAGGCCCATTTAAGGTTAGTGGAATTGCACTGTCACTTTTTTCCATCTAGTATTCCCTATTTGAAGCGAATCACAGTCTGGTAATGAGGGACCAATGCCAGAAGATAAGGTGTTTGGCTGCCATAGCACAGAGTTCTTTTCATCCATTCTCTTCATTCTTTCTTGACTGGGATAAGACATTCCTTCTTGACTCCACTGCAAACTTTAAGGCAGAGTTAAAGCTAAAGTTAGAGATGCTCTGATTGCCCCATTGACCTCTGCTCAAGATCCTAGAAACTTTTTATGCTACTTAAAAAGACTTTTTAAGCTTGCTTCAGATGATATTTTGCTTCCCACCCCTGATCTATAGTCACTGAAGTGAAATCGCCTGTGGACCTTCTTGAAGTGACAAGAAATATTGACTGAAGAAATGTCTGATAGGGCATGCGTGTCTCTGTAAAATCAAGGAGGGAACAGGCCTACTGCAATGCAGTCCAGTAACTTTTACTGCAACCACCTGGCAGTGTGCCAGCAGTTAAGCAAAAGATAATGGTACAAGGCAGAAAATAACAAAATCATGACTTCTCTAGATGGAAACTTAAACGGGACCTATGACCACAGCAGAATTTGATTTGAACCAAAGAATTCAGGAGTCTCATTAGATGTCTGCAACCTGGGTAGTATAATTAATGATAGTCCTTTAAAATTCAGTTAACATGTCATGGGAGTTACTGGCAGAGGATTAGTTTATCTTTACTATTTTTATTATCCTGGAGTAATCCTCTGACAAAAGTTTTTTATTCAATTATTTATGTTTTATTTTCTGAAACAGAAATGGGGTTGGATTCTGGTCAGCAAAAGGTCTGCCTTTTGAAAGCTTAAATATATTTTGGCAGCAAACAAAAGTGGTTCAGGGGAGAAGATGCCATTTACTGCAATTAATGCCTGGGTATATATCATAAAACATGGTGTGGAATTTTTATAACCTTACCATTCTGTAACCATAATATGTGGCGACATCTATCTTTTGTTCACCTGTCTGTTTTCATGTATCCAAAGCACCTTGATGGAAGTTAGCATTTAGAATGCTATGCATATATCATGGTGAAATGTTGGGAAATTTTAAAAAATGCTTCAATTCTACATAATATAGTTGAACGTAAACTTACAGAGGCACTTCTGGTTGGAATCTTTGACCTTAACACAAATGTAACATATTCTACTCAGATCTTGGGAGCCAACTATAGGATGAAAGGGCATCCAGAAAACAAAATGGTATGTGATACACTTGTAAAATCATGTGCATGATTAGAATTAGCAGATTGTTGAAAACTGAGATTGGCAGCAGGTAAATTTTTTACTTCTGGAAACTGAGTTTACTCTAACACACTCATGGTTTGAAAGCCTCTTTGCTGGGTACAGCATTGATTTCTCCATTAGCATTTATGCACTAACTTTTAAAAGATTAGCATTTGCAAGGCAGCTCCCTTGAATTTATTTACACCTAAACTTACTACTTAGTCCATAAATAAAATAAAACTGCTTGTGTTGTTGTGCATATAGCAGGAAAATTTTAACTGACTTTTTTCCCATTAATTACGCCATCAGCCACAAGATTTCCACTTGTTGGATCCTTTCTGCTGTTAGTCTACTTGGCTTCAGCTTCATGGCAGTGAAGTTTCATTTGCAACATTGCAACTTTGCATATGTGAATGCAGGCTCTGATATCACCATGGGCTACTCTCTGCCTCACTACCCCACGTAAGATTTTAATGATTTGGGTCAGTGTCAGGGTGTTGTTATTACTTGAAGGCTGGAAGAGTGACTTGGCCCTGTTTACACCAAATCTCAAGAAAGAAGGTATGCAGACATGCTGGTGGTCCATTATTTGAGGTCAGCAAGAGCACATGTGAAGTGCTGGCAGCAGCTGCACCATGTGGCCACATCCTGGAGCACTTCACATCAGCTGATCCTGAGCCCTGTCAAGCAGCAGTCTCTGATAAGCACATATGCAGCCAGTCTGCAGATTTTGGGCAAGTGTGCACAACTCTCCATAAAATGTAGCCATGATTTTAGAGCCTGGGACCTGAAAGGTCCAATGCTGGATATACACTTTTAGCGTGTGTGTGTGTGTATGTATGAAAAACAAATAAAGTTCTATGAAGGCTAAGGGGTCATTCTGCCTTCGGTCACCTAGAACTCATTCCAAATTCCCTGGAACCCCAGTATAAATTCCAGAAGGCAGTGTGTCAAATGTAAAGAGGTACATACATAGAGGAGCATAACAGCTTCCTCACAATCCTGACTTCAAAACAAATATGCCTCTAGACTTGTGAAAATTGGGTCCCTAGTTCAATTGCACAAAATAATTGTTGGACTTAATTAGATAAACTTAGACAACCAGCCCACTGGTGTCAGAATCTCAAAATAAGCAAAAGATGCTTGAGTGGCCTGCCTACTTCAACCCAGTCCCCAGTGGACATAAAGTCTTGGGATAAAATTATCCATTTTGGAACATATTATACAAAGTGAACAATCTCATTCAGCAGGCTTATTGGTATATCCAGTGCACCAACTGAAAAATGGTAGCAGCTGGAAATGGTTTTCTAATTGAATATTCAAAGTTGCAGCTACAAAATCGTACAATCTATTTGCAAATAGTTAATTTTTCACCATGTAGAATGCAGAGCCACAGTTGCACTCAAGGGTATCATAAATACATGTTGCATTAAGACAGTACAGTTGCACTTCAGTCAGAAACTGCCCTCACTGTGCCAGTATTCCCCAACTATGGTTGTTAAGTCCTTGCTACATGTAGTGTGAAAACGACAGTAAGTAGCCAAATCTACATTTCCCTCTCTTCTTCTTTGTCAATATTTTTACCTGGCATTTGGGCTCATATTACCCACACTAAGTCTTTAAACTCTTACTGTATTTAAGAGGATTGACTTCCAGCTGTGGCAATTTCAGCATTTTGGGGAGGTGACTACGGCAGGAACCACAACCATTTTCCTACTGAGACTGATGTGTGTCCCTAATTTTCCAGATACTATTAGTTTCCTGGCGGAAGTCATTTCTCCTAGTTAGTTGACTGACTACCTTCCCCTTCCTGGAAAACCTTTGGAAGGATGAAATGTCATCAATCATCTCATTAAATGCCTTATCTTACTTCCTCACCAGCAGCTTATTCAGCATCTGCTCCATCATTTCCCAGGATACAAGCCTCTTCCTTCTTTTACAGATGCTGAGGACTCTGTAGATAGATGAAGCACAATTGTTCTCTATTTTGAAACTGTCAATCCACACAAAAAATATCCCAAATTGTATTTAAAACTGAGCAACCTGACAGAATTAACTTGTCAATTCTTATTATAAAGAAGATTGTATCATTAACAGATATGAAAATCTTAATACAGTGAGAGCAATTGCAAGAGGAAGGATTATTGAGATCTATAATTAATTCCCAGCCCTGACCAATGCTTCAATGCAGTACTGAGGGAGCACTGTATAGTTAAAAGTGTTGATTAAACATAAAGCCGAAGCTCAATCTGCCTTCCCAGGACTTAAGAACATCATGGTATTTGGCAATAATTAAAGGAGTAGAGAAATTCTCCCAAATGTCCAGACTCATACCCACAACCAACTTCTTTAATGTGCTCAGCATCATTCTATCAGTCTGTGTTCTCTCCAATATTCAAAAGCAACACATTGGCTGCAAAACACTAAGGCATCTGAAGATTATGATAATACTGCATAATAAATATAAGTTTTTTTAAAGTAATTATGAGTACTCATTGATGCTTGCTTAGCATCATGGTGACAACATGATATTCCAATGTGAATATTATGGTCGGTGTTTCCATTCCACAGACCTGGTGTTGAATAAAGAAGTCGGAACACAGCAACCCTCCTTATTTACCGACAAGCACCTCCCAGCTCCAGCGCCACACCATTCCCTGCCCCAGCCTCCCACGCCCATCCTTATTCTGCACTCTATGCAAACCCTGTGAATGACATGGGAATGCAGAAGACTTTTCCTCTAATATAATTTTAAAAAATTTCAGATAGCTTAAGTATTCTGAGTTGAGCAACAAAGATAGTTCCGTACTTTTGGTTGTGAAGCTATTGACAAATGGCCACAGAAGTGAAATTTGTTTTCTTGTTTTTAAAAAAAAATATTGGGGACAACCAAGCAAGCTTTGCATTTTTTAAGAATCAATTAAATTGAGTACTTGGCATAACGTTTTGCCCTCTGGCATAATGTCTGAATAACTGCAGATAAACTAGTGTAAGTTTAGATTTGGTTTTTCATGGTAGTAGCCTCACACCTTTCTGTTAAAGATGTATTGTTAAATTTGCAACTTGTGAGCTGAAAGGAAATTGTGACACTGTATGATCTAATTGTGTCTACGTTAGTCTCAGCTACCATTGAATAGTGAATCCCTTCAGGCTTCATTGAAACTAGTAAATGAATGTGTGGTGAAGTGCACTCACCAGACATTCTGCTATTCTGAACCAACCAGTCTGTTTTTATTACCACAATTTCCTCTTTCTCATCAGATGTAGAAATGTTTGCATTTCTTTGACAAACTATATGTTCAAAGCAGACTAGAATCTGTAAGGTAACCAGTTGTAAATTTGGGAACAATTTTTCAGTATATTTAGGAGAGCAATGAACTTTTAAAGCAATGTTAATGAGAGGTGCTTTCAACATGCAGAACAATGAACTGCCCCGATGGCAAAATAGGTATGAGTTATTTGTCAGTTATCACAAGTAGTTTGTTATTTCCTCTTTCTAGACAAGCTGTTCAAAACAAACCCTGTTCAAATACTAAATAAATAGCCTAGAAATTACAGGGACAAAATTTTCTTGACGATGACACATCAGTAGTTTTCCTCTTATAGCATGTGGCCATATCACAATATTTGTAACCACTGTTATAGATCCATCTTGCTTCATGCATCCAGGACTATAACCTCTTCCTTACATATGATCATCTTTTAAAATTTATTCCTGGATTTTTAATTTCAGTATCCTGCCCTGAATTCCATTCCAAGTATATTTTGAACATGTAAAAATGTCTTGACAAAGGAATTGTTACTTTAAGATGGTGCCCCTGTTTTGATACTGCTGTGCTTTCCACTGAAGTCATGGCCCACCTTTACCTTTTCTGTGCTAGTCCCTACTTTCAGGGAACTCAGATAATGTCTCTGAGTAACTTGATTGCAGCTGCAGCACAGTACGTGGTAGTGGGAGCACGTATTAAGGTTCCTAACCACAAAATTCACAATCATAAGAGTCATTTTGAACTTCCAGTCGGTAACCACTGGAGTAAGTTAATTTCCTGCCTGCTTTAGCAAAATGGAGCCATGGCAATTAGTAATTAACCTGGTGCTGGTAGACTTCCCACCTGTTCCAGTCTGACAGAGTCAATCAAGACAGAATTCCAGCAAAAATGCCAAAAATCTAGACAGGTTTTTGGGGAAATCTGGAATCCCTAAAAGGCATATGTTTTTAAATTACAGAAAGCAGCTGCCGATGTACAGAATATCGCGCAGCTCTTGAATCCCTGATGGTACTCAGCTAAGTGTGAATTCAGCAGGCAAGAAGGAAGCAGGGGTGGGGGTTTGCTTCTCGAGCTCAAGGCAGGTCTAGACATCCTTAAATGGTTTCACTTACTTCAATTCTCTTATTAGCCAGCATCCAGGGAGAGTAACAATTGTTTCCCCAGTTGTTCCAGAGGGGCCCAATGACATCATTAAACATTAGTCTGTTTATTTAAAGAAGGAGCCATCATCATTGGCAATAATTCAACAGTGAGGTCACATCAAGCAGATGGGGTTAAAATCCCCTTTTGGTTTCAGTGCTTTACAGCAATAACAGGAAAGGAAACTTCAATGTCTTTAAGCAACAAGCAAAGTAGTATATGTCATGGTTTCTGAGCAGAACTTGCTCTGTGTAGGGAGAGGTTGATGTTGTGAAGAATTGGAGTTTTTTATGTTAACACTTTAAATTTAGCTTGATCTGTAGAACAGTTTGGTTTTCCTTGAAGCCACCTGTGTCTATTGACTCTTGGCCTGGTAGCGGTGTACTTGAGCACTTTTCTGGGTGTACAGCACTTGTAGCCTTAGTGCTCACACTTCTGACCATTGTCTAATGAAATTCTGGATTCGGAGTCATGAGTTTGTTGGGAAAGGTGATTCAGGATCAGCTGTGGTGACCCTAGCACTCAACATTCTGTCAGCATTCACTGTTCAGCCTTGTGTACTAGGCTTTTTGAATCTTACCCCAGTATGAATTGCCTATTTTAGAAGACACTACAGAAGAAAGAGAAACAAATAAATTCAGGGCTCCTAAATTCACATTGGGACTGAAAATGACAATGATAGGGCTACAATAATAAAGGTCCAATTGTCGATTCCATTGAAGTATAGTCTCCAGTTTACCATGCAAGAATATTGATGTGATGTTAGTTCAATGAAAAGCTGTTAATTTGAAATTTTTCTCCCTCTAAAGATGCTGCCTGATGGGCTGAATCTTTCCTGCATTTTCTATTTTCATTGTTACTCTTTCCAGCAGGAATGAAGCTAATTAAACACATTCCACAAAACTCTGTACTTGCTGAAGAGGTATCCACTTGAAATAGTCATTCCAGCCAGAAAATGTATCAATCATTAACTACAGGAAGCACTTCTGACTGCTCACATCCTGCAGACTTGACTCGGACCCTGGGATGGCATGATAAATATTAGGCACGGAATTATACCTTGCAGTGTATTTTTAGGAATGGCACAGCTATTATGTGTGTGAAGTTGGGGGCTGGGGGCTGAGTAGGGGGTTTGGGGCAGTGGTATTGGGGTTTGGTGCCTTCTCTAATGCATTTCTCTGGCAAATGGCCAGTTTTGACTGATTTCAAAGGATTATGTTTATAGATGGGAATAATTGCAGAAGTATATGCTGAGCATGTGCTCCATTCACAAAAGTTTTAAACATCTTAGGATCTTTTAGCTCTGGTTTGTGAAAGTGCTCTTGGGTGAAATCAGTCAACCTTTACCTGACAGTAACTTACCTTTACCAATTCTATTTTAAGAATTCATTTCCTTGGGGAAAATTGACACAAAATTTATTATCAAAATTGCTTTGTTGCATCAATACAAATGAATTCCAGCAAAAATATCAAAAATTTAGACAAGGTTTTGGGGAAATCTGGAATCTCAAAGGCATGTGTTATTTAAGTTATTCTTTGATGGGATAGGGTTTCAATGGCAAGGACAACATTAAGTCCACATCCTTTGCTGTCCTTGAGAAGGTGATAGTTGGCTGTTGTCTTAAACCACCATAGTTCTTGTACTCCCAGATTACAGTAAGGAAGTGATTCCAGGGTTTTGAATTAACAACAATGAGAAAACAGCGATATACTTCTGAGGGCAGGATGATGCATGAGTGGGAGTAAATTTGAGGTGGTGATGTTCCCATATTCTCAGTGTCCTAGGTGGCAAAGATCGGGAGGAGTTGTAAGTAATCTGTGGTTTGCTTCAATATGTATTGTAGACAGAACACGATGCTCCTATATGTTTTAGTGGAAGCTATGAAAATTTAGAACAGCGAATTGAAAGCCAATCAAATGATTGCTTTATCCTGAATGATATCAAATTTCTTGGTGCTGTTGGATCGGCATTCATCTGGTGGGAAGACTTTGTAGTAAGCCAAAGGTAAGGTGCATGCAGCAGAGTACCAGTCTCTGAGCTAGTATTGAAATCTAGTACTTTCATAATTGGTTCAATTAAATCTCTATTCATTAGTGATATTGATAATGGTAAAGTTTGGTAATGGGTATACCATTGTATTTTAAGAAGAACTGGTTAGAGTCTCTCTGGGACTTTTGTGGGTGTGAATGCCACCTGTTACTTACCAGCTGTGGCTAAATGTTGTCTGGTACTTGCTGCATATAGCTTGGGCTATTTCTTTATTTAAAAAGTTGGAAATGAAACTGAGCACTGTGCTCTCATCATATAGTAAAATGCATGGAATAAACAAAGCTTCCAACTTAAATAAAACCTTTATGCCATTCAAGTGATGGTCATGCTTCAGAGAAATGAACAGTCATTCTGACAGAATTCAGCTGCACAAGACAGGGCTGGAATTTTGACCAGGTTACATGCTATTGGCTGACTTTTCACTGTGGGTATTGCTGAATGGTATATAGGCACTGATGGAAAATCATGCACAGGCTGTGTCCAGGCACAGCAATCTCAGCAGGATTGATGTGAGGAATTGCTGCTTTCAATAGGATCAAATCCTTAATGGAAAGCTGGTGAATATACTGGCTTAAAATTATTAGGATTTGTTATGTCAGGACCTTTGATGTCCGCCTATTCTATAAAACATTGGAGCGGAGAAGTTCCATCATGCATTTCAAGTTTATATGCACTACCAGATAAAAGTTAATCAGGAAATTGCATAGGAAGCTTGATCCAGACAAGTGCTTAGTCCAAAGTATTCCTCTGGGGTTTCAATGTGTCTGACACTCAAAGGTGTTCAGGTATGCACAACCATGTCCAATTACTTGCAACAATTACCTTGACATTACTTCTGTGATTTATTTTTAATTATTATGCATTCATACCCATGCACAGCACAGTCTCAAAGGCAGTGTAAGGAATTTGCAACATATCTGAGGCCAGCTGCATCATGCCTTAAAATGGAGCTGCCCAAGGATTTTTCAACCTGGGATTCAGGCATGAAACCCACTTTGGGGAGGTAGTACACCCTCCATCACCCTGAAACTTGTCTTCCACCATGCTTTGCACAGTTAGCAGAGTGAAGAAGAAAGAACTTCGGGCCACTTCATTACTAAAAGTTGATTCTATAACATGTAAGGCTTTATGAGCAATATTGTTTTGCTGTGCTAAGTCTGCAGAAAAGTACACTGCCAGTTTGATGTGCCATTCCAGGAGCCAAAGAATTTCTATGCCATGATGTTAAACAGGTGGAAACAAGTACATACAAGGCCCTTGTTGACTTGGAATTTAACTATGCAAAATTAGTTTATATGCAGTATGTTCAAAAAACTATTTTCTTCCACAATGGTTCTATATATAATCTACATCAACAAACTCTTCCAAAAATGAATTATTTGGTCATTGAGAATAAGATATCCTGTTTTCAAAGTCCAAACTCACTATCAAAGCTGACACTGTCAACAGTTCTTGCTGACGACTGCTTTTGGCACACCAGACTGAACCTAAAAAGATCAAACTAAACAAGCATTCTGCTAATCTCAGGCACTAACATTGGATCCACATTGTTGAGTAAAATAGAGCTAACCATATTATCCTAAGTCTTCAACTGCTGACATGTAACCTTTCCTTGCAATCTATTACTTTTCTATAAAGTAAACGTCAAATGCAAGATTTTGATCCAATGACTTCATGAATCAAGTTTTTTATGAATATGATTTGACAGTAACTATCATAATAGATTACACTCTCCAGAAAAACTGAATAAAAAATATTTGGGCTGTGATTGGTACTAACCCAATCCAAAGCAACTCCATGGATGAGATAGCTGATGATAAACAGAGCTTGAGGGTTATCATTTCTGAGTTGCTGTTTTTTCAAAATACTTTGTATCAAGAACATCCACTTGAGGAATCAAAATTTATGCTGTTACATATATGTACATTATTAAAAAAAATTACAAGAACTTTATTCATCAAGGTAGCCTGCAGAAATATGAGGCAAAAGACAGCAGATACTGGAAATCTGGAACACATAAAGGAGCAGGAGGAACTCGGCAGGTCAGGCAGCATCTATGGAGGGAAATGAACAGTTGATGTTTTGGACTGAGACCCTTCATCAGGGCTGGAAAGAAAGTGGAGATAGCCAGTATGAAAAGGTGGGGGGGGGGGGTGGAGCAAGAGCTGACGAGTGATAGGTGGATCCAGGTGTGGGCAGGGTGGAGAGGCAGGTGAGGGAGGGGGAGAGTGGGAATGGTGTAAGAAGCTGGGAGGTGATAGGCGTAAGTAACAAAGAGCTGAAGAAGATGGAATCTGATGGGAAAGGACAGTGGACCATGGAATAAAGGGAAGGAAGTGATGAGGGAAACTGGTGGGAGGAATTTGTGGGTGACAGGCAGATTGAGAGGGTGGGGGAGGGAAAAGAGAGAGGGTGATGGGAGCCAGTAGGATAAGGAAAAGCAAAGGGGATGGAAGGGAGTGGTTATTGGATGTTCACGCCTTCAGGTTGGAAACTCCCAAGACGTTGTTCCTCTAATCTGCATCTAGCCTCAACTTGGCAGTAGCAGAGGCTGTGGACAGGCATGTTGGTGTGGGAATGGGAAGAGGAATTAAAATTGCTGGCTACTGGGAGATCCTGGTTGGTACAGCAGATGGAGCGAAGGTGCTTGACAAAGTGATTTTTTCCCCCAGTCTGCGTCAGTCTCACCAATGTAGAGGAGACTGCATTGGGAGGACCAGATGCAATAAATAACATCAATGTGTTCACGTGTGAAGAAATGCCTCACCTGGAGCGAATGTTTAGGGCCCTGAATGGTGGTGAGGGAGGAGGTGTAGGGGCAGGTGTAACACTTAACATGGTTGCAGGGATAAGTGCCTGGAGGGGGACTGGTGAGGAGGGACAAATGGACAAGGGAGGCACGGAGGGAGCAATCGTTGTGGAAAGTGGAGGCAGGCAGGGGGAAGATGTGCCTGGTGGTGGGATCTTGTTGGAAATGGCAGAAATTGCGGAGAATGATATGTTGTATGTAGAGAAATACAACCACTTCCATGATTGTGGTATTTTTACAGAGACCCAATTGGACATTAGTATTAAATAACCATTAACTAGCTCACCTAAAATGGGTGCAATCCAATTTTTATGTACATAACTATATATTATCACCTCACATTAATGTTCACAATATATATCTGAATAAAATGGATTCGAATGAACAAAGCTCTCTGTCCATCCTGTCCAATATGGTTGTGAAATATTGCATACCACAAGCCACAACCCTCAAGCCACACATATAGAATCTATGTAATTTTCTAAGAAAAAGAGAACTTTATTTAAATAATATGTATTGGAAATGGAAAATATGCCTCCCAGTTGTATAGGAGATTAAGAACTAGTTTAAGAAACCATAATTAAGGTTACCAATGTCTCTAGTCTTTTGTACAACACAATCTCCACCATCACCAGAAGTTGACTGACCTAATTCAATAATTCATTCATCCCAGAAGTACTTGAATATCTCAGTCTGATGATTCACTAAACATACTTGCCTGGATTTGCACAGCTATATGCATTAAGGATGGCCTTTTGTTCCCATGCCTTCAGTTTGATTGAATGAACAGTAAAATTTGCATGTAAATAAAAATCAATTAAACTGCAGATGCTGAAAATCTGAAATAAATACAGAAAATGCTGGAAATGTACAGCAGGCCAGGCAGCATTTATAGAAAGACAAACAGTGTTGATGTTTCATGTCAAAGACCCTATGTCAGAAAAACAGTTTTTCTTTCCCAGATGCTGCTTGATCTGCTGAGAATTTCCAATATTCATTAGTTTTGTCGCAATATTTAGATCTTTTCCAGAGTATGTAGATATTCACCTAAAAATGAATTCAACAGGTGTCTTAGAATATTAAATTTAAATGTTAAGAACCTTTTATCTGTGATCACATCAAACTGCAACAGAGCACCACGTCCACTTGACACAATGTTGAGAAGCAATAGATTGCACAGCACCCTCTGAGGTTATGGGTTCTGTCCTTGTTCAGGACTCCTACGTTTGTAACTTGCATTGGCTTTAAAATGTGGCGCTGAGGGATTGCTGCAATGGACAAAGTACAGGAGGGAGTTTACAACTGCCAACTCACCTACATCATAGATGATGCTGCCAGCTAGAAGCATAGCACTGTACACTCCCACAGGTCTGAGCCCGTCCAGTCCAGGTCTGAGTCAAGTACAACTCAGTTGATAAGTTATCACTTCTGTGAGTTTTATTTGGGTTTATTCATCTCAAAGAAAAGGATAGAGCTTGTCAGAATTCCAGGATGAATGGCTGGTCCAGAGTCTCCCACTTGCTGCTACCTAAATCCTCTGAGATAGAGGACAGGAAGGCTGTGCAGACTGCATCTTTCCAATTACGCAGGCTGGCAAAGAAGGATTTGCAGATCGTCAATGTTTCCAGCCGTGGGGATGTTACTAAGCTGACTTCCTTTTGAAATAAGAAGCATGAGCATGTCTCGCCCTCCTCCATGGTGCAGACTCTGGATAAGAAATTGATTTTGGAGGAGTCTGAGGCAAAGAGTGAGGTTTGCAGGCTCTTTACCTCTTGGAGTTCCTTATCCACCTCCATTGGCCACAGAAGGATCATGTCGGCACTTTTTTTAAGAGTTGATGCAATTTCCTCTGAACTTTCTTGATTTATGAACATGTCTAATAATGAAGAGCTTTTTGATTTTCACTTTGACACTACAATTGCTTCCCACCAGAGAATCAAAGAAGAGTTCTACCCTTCTCCAACCTTTAAAGTTTCTTGATGTTTTCTGCAGTCAGAGTTGGGGTGCATCAAAGGCTCCATTACCTCTGGACTCCTGGAGCTGGGATACATCACTCCCAGGGTCACAGACCCGAAGTGCACCAGAAACTGCTTTGCTCCAGGTTTTACAGAGCTGGGATTCATCACTCCCAGATTCCTGAAGCTGGGATGCATTCAATGCTACATTGCTCTGATTCCTGGAGGTGGGGTGTATTGCTCCCGCTCTCCCAGAAATGGGAATGTCCATTCTGGACTCCCAGAGCTGAGATGCATCAGACACTGCTTTCCTCATGGATTCCTGTAGAAGTAGCAAGCACATTTGTCCCTTATCCACTCATTTTGGAGTTGTCAGAAGTCATTTTGTTTCTTTAATGGACCTTTGTGGTTTTTTGTTTCTCTTCACCATCTGACAATCTCCTGGTTGTTCCCCTGCTGCCTCCTCTTCTATGGACTCTGTCACCTGCAGTAGAAGCTGGGCTTGACAGCTTGCACTTGCTGGACTTTCATTCCTTTCACCAGACATGTTCTCAGCTGGAGTCTTGACAAGAGGAGAGAGCTGTTTTCCTCCCTGGAAGATTTGTCATCAGTTCTCTACCTTGACTGTGCATAACCAAAAGAAGGTCTGGGGCAGTCCTATCAAGATTGTCTGCCACCCCACACAGGTGCCAGCACCTCCCTCCTTAGAATCTTTGGTCAGCTGGCCTTCCTCCTTGCATGGTGTGCATCAGATGGTTGGCACATGTCCAAGTTCGCTGCAGGTTGTCCTCTACAGATAATATGGTCATGACTTACTCCCACTGCGAAGCAGGAGGGCATGTGGATGATGACTTTTGTTTTAGGTGTTTCTTTGACCTGATGTGTATTTGTCTAGAACCTGAAGAGCTGATTGGTTTTCTGCTCTCTCGTGGTTCCTGGGAAGCACATCCACAGCCAGGGGTTGGATGTGGGCATTCTCACAGTACAGTCTCTCTGAACCATGAAGGTGCAGCAGCTTCAAACATCTCCCAAGATTTCCAAAGGTAATATCAAAATACTTATTACCTGGCAAGTTCTGCAGACAGAACATATCCATGGCTTCAAAACCACAACAGTCAAAGAGCAATTTTCAGAAGAGAAACACATGGTCCAAAGGGTGGCTTTCCTCCACGTTAATCACTGTCATCCTGACAGTGTTATCAATACCTTGGCCAGCTACTCCATTTGCAGCTATGGTTGCGGCCAAAATGCAAGCTACTGTTGCTGGAAAAGGGAACTGGACTAGTTTACAGTCAGTATCGAAATGCATCTCCATGGCTTGGGAGGCCATAAGTTGAGTACTGGGAAATGGGATTAGTACAGATAGGTACTTGATCAGTGGCATGGAATGGGTTGCCTTCTTGCTGTGTGACTCTATGAAGCTATGGCTCTTTGCCAATGAATAAACCGAATCCACAGAAGAGAAAGCACTTAGCCTAAATACTTACAAAAAAAATTTCACAAGAATGAAAGCTGCTGTTGATCCTAGCCAAAAGGCTGAGAAACATGATTCAGCCCACATACCTGCACTGATATAATCTTGGTTGGAGACCCAACTGCCTGTAGCCCACAATCTTCTAGCACTATTGTCAGGTATTTGTAGCTGCAAGTTTTTACATGTATCCAGGTCATTCAGCCATTTCTTGATAACATGATGAATGGAACTGACTAAACAATGGCACCCATAACTCTGCAAGTCTCAGGAAGAGGGTAAGACAGACTATTGTAAGGAATTCAGTCACAACGACTAGGAGGTCCTTTAACTTTTCTCTGTCAGCAATTTAACTCAGACATAGGAAGTTTTATCAGTAAATTTTAAAAGCTATTTAATCAACATCAATGTTGCTCAAGGATAACAGAGTACACTCATTATTTTAGGAAAACTTGGAAATGAATGATCCTTTTAAGTAGTGCCAGGATGCGTGCTATGGAAAAGCTGCCATGCTAGGCTGTACGTGGTAACAGAAAAGCGGGCTGGAATGGCTTCTAAAGTATAGTGGGGCTGCTGGGGTACACTAGCTACACTGATAATTAATGGCATAGCTGAACTTAATAATGAATTTACCTTCAGAATTTACCTTCATATATAAAATCATTTTGAGTATCAAAATAATCCAGCATTAATGACCATCCAAAACCATCTTTTTCTGGCTCAGATTTGTTCTCAAGAACAAATGAAGTCAAAGCACACCAGAAAACACATACTGCTAATATGGTAGAATCTGAAGATGGTGGCCACTAAGATTGTCTTTGGTGAACTGCACCATATTCAATTGAGTGTTAAGTCTTTTCCACATCTTTAATTGCAGTTAAAACAGGTCATGCCATAGAATTAACTAAGCTAAGAGTTAGGATATTTGCAAATAGACAAGTCGACATGTTTGTGCTCCTAATAATGAAATCAATCACTAAGATCTCTTTGGCATCTTGATAATGACACTCTTTCCTTAAGGATCTGATAGCATTGTCGTTTTTACGATCTCTGGATTGTAATATTATTTACAAACAAACAATTGCTGACATTACTTAACAGACAACCATTGATCTTTATCAACCTTATAGATTCAATTCAGAGTCCTTGATAAATACAAGGTCTTTTTGCATCCAGTGATACAGCTACCTTGTGTTTATCCATGCCATTAATTAGTAACAGTCTCAACCTTCTCTCCAACCACATCTCTGATCATTGATAAATCTATTTGAATTCCACATTTCTCCCATTTATTTTCATTTTTGAGCCAGACCCTCAAAATTCCCTCAAAATGCCACCATTCTCATTGTTGTGAGCTCAACTTTTCATAATCTTTCCATTCAAACTAATCGATAACAATTTCTCAGGGAAATATCCTCTCTAGTTACAATATTTATTTTGGCTCTGTGCTAATCCCTATATTTAAAAAAACATGAATTATGAACTTGTTCCTTCATCGTGCTTTATGAAGGATATTTAACACTAACTTATCTCCCGGGAGAAATCAAAGATGGCAAACACAATGGTAGTTAGTGTTGTCATCACCCCTGCATAAACAGAGACAATATGTTGGCAGAACTTTTTAATCTAGCTCTACATAGAAAATAATTGGTGCTATTGAGCAATTATTTTGTCTCAAGTTTTGCCAAAAGGAAGACCTGTGTAACCAGAGATAATTAAGAGTAGAAACCAGTTGTGGCTTCTAAGTCTATTTCATTACCAAACTGAATACTGCCACAAGATGGAAATGGTTTAATGGCATTCTATGAAATCAAATGAAAGCACTGATATTCACTACCAGCTCAGGTCATTGTGTTTCCTTTCCATCTGCTTGGGAAATCAGATTCAAACTGCAATTAGTTTCCAACTATTCTCGGCACTAAATAAGCTTTCTTTCCAAACTAGTTATCTGCCAAACAGGTAGGGCTAAATTTGCCCCAGCATGAAGAAATTCACTTGATGTGTAGTTTCAAAGGAATGGTTAATCATTACTTATTGATTCTCTTGGACAGCTAAAGATCACACTTTGATAGGTTTGCAATGAAAAATCATTTGATGCCTGAGGGTCAATTCAAATGGTTTGCAAAACCTAATTTTATCAACAACTGTAACTTTAAAGAAGCAGAGTGTCCATGTTCCCTTGGATAACATGTTATGTGGTTTTGAGTGACAATTTACAATTTTAATCAGTGGATTCATTTTTGTCTTCCAGCTTGTGGTGCAATTATTTATGGAATTCTTTTACATCCTGTCTCTGTGATAAACATTATGTAAGCTGAAGACCCTGGCTCTGGAATATGCCTCCATTCTTTATCTGAGTCTGTTCTTCTGACGTGTTTGTGTTCTGTAACCAGAGGTCCAACGGGACATGGTAAGGAAAGCTGGAATAATTTAGCAGTGGAGTGTGGAAGCTAAAGGGTCTGTTTCTTTGCTGTGACATGTTCTTTGTCACCAATATTTTCAGTCAAAAATATTTCCACTGATTCTGTAGGTACTTGACAGGTAACCATTGGGATTAAGTATAAAGATGTTTTACTCCCTGACCAATATTGACTTCCAAATGAGAGTAGTATATCAGTTAGTGTAACACTTTACCGCGCCAGCAACCGGGCTTCAATTCCGGCCACTGTCTGTAAGGAGTTTTTGTGTTCTCCATGTGTCTGCATGGGTTTACTCCAGGTGCTCTGGTTTCCTCCCAAATTCCGAAGACGTACAGGTTAGGAAGTTGTGGGCATGCTATGTTGGCGCCGGAAGCGTGGCGACACTTGTGGGCCGCCCCCAGAACACTACACAAAAAGATGCATTTCACTGTGTTTCGATGTACATGCGACTAATAAAGATATCTTATGAATTCAGTAATGCATCCTATTCTATACAAAACCAGTTTGTTTCTCCATTGGCAAGAAAGGCCAAAATCTTTCCCCAGCTCTATCCTCATTGCAAGGAAACAAGGGATTTGTTCTTTTCTACTGGTTGCAAATTCTTTTCCTTGATAGTTTAATGAAACAGCTAAGAAAGTGAGTTCCCAGCTGTGGTGAAATATCTGATGTCATCAGAGATGACATTGTAGTGGTATAATTAATCCTTGAATTAGTGAGCAGCTGGAGATTTACCTCACGTAAAGGAAGATATTTGTGGTCAGCCTCAAGCTGGCACTGCGAGATGATTAGACAATGTCCTATGCCCAACCAGTTTTAATTGCTTCATCAATGGCCTTTCCATCAAGGTCAGAAGTCGGGATAGTTTGTTGACGGTAGCACAAAGTGTGATTCCATTCTCAAATCCTCAGTAACCATTGGGATTAAGTATAATGATGGTTGACTCCCTGACCAATATTGACTTAAAAATGAGATGTGTATTCAGTAATGCATCCTGTTCTATACAAAACCAATCTGTTTCTCCACTGGCAGAAACCAATCATGCCTGCATAAGGTAAAACTTACCTAAAACAGCGTTCAGGTATGGATTGAACTGTGGTTGGTAACATTCATGCCCTATAAATACCACGCAATGAGCATCTCCAACAAGAGAGAATCTAACCATATACCCCAGAAGCTTATCTGGACCAGCCACATAAATACCAAGAGCAAGTTACAGACTGGGTATCCTGCGACAGTTTTTTCTTGTGTCTTTCCAGTTGTCTACAAGGACTGTAGCTGAAATACCCTGTAGTTGCCTGAATGAGTGCACGTCCAACAACGCTCAAGAAGCTGTCACCCTCAAGGGCAAAGCAGTTTATTTGATGTACCCTGTCCACCACTTGCTCCTTCCATCATTTCTGGTGCACAGTGTA
>JARFYF010000058.1:18306841-18320726 GCA_030265395.1 Rhina ancylostomus | reverse complement strand
CACCCAGCATCATCCAGTGTTGCACAGGCAACAGCTATTGAGAGTGCTAGTTAAAGGTGATGGCACCCTTAAGTGCACTGGTGTACCATGGCTACAGAGTTGTGGGAGTTTTTTGCAAATGCATTGAACTTGCGAGGATTGAGAGAGTTGACATTCTTCATCCACTGAAAGCAAGAATCTTAATGCAATGGTGTTGGGCCTTGGTGAGGCTGCATCTCAAGTATTATGAACACCCTGTTCTCCTTACCAAAGAATAGATGTGCTTGCCATAGAGGGAGTGCAGCGAAGAGTTACTGAATTGGTCTAACGGATAGCAGTCTTGTGTGGACGAGATGTGATTTTGATAGATTTTAGATGAATGAAAGGAGATCTCACTGAAATTTATATAATTCTTACAGGGTTAGACCGAATTGATGCAGAGAGGAAGTTTTCCCTAGCTGAGAAGCTAGAACAGGAGATATATTCTCAGAATTAGGAGCAGCCTTTTAAGACTGAGATGAAGAAAATTTTCTTCATGTGGAGGGTGGTGAACCTTTAGAATTCTTTAGTTCAGAGGGTTGCAGAGACACAGTAGTTGTGTTCACCCAAGACAAAGATTAAGAGATTTTTGGACAAGGGAATCGAGGGCTTTGGGGATAATGCACAAAAATGGCACCAACATGGAAGATTATGATATTGGTGAATGGTGGAGCAGGCCTAAAGGGCCAGATAGCCTATTCCTGCTTATGTTTCTTATGGTTCTCTCCAGATATGTGCTCAGGAGACAGTGGAACAAATTTAGGAACAGATTGAATGTTGCCCCAGAAAAAAAAACTGATTGCATCACTAGCCTCACCCATTGCTTGATTCACAATACTCGCTCACACGCTCACAACCAGCACACACTGTGGAGACATCCAGTACAATCTGCTGCATCACACTGCAGGATGCTTACAAAGCACTTGCTCATCCTTCAAGAAAAGGCTGGTGTTATAAGTCGGACAAATGCCTGCACAATTTGACTCCTGTGGAGGAGGCAGTGTTAACTACAAAGGAATGAAGCATGGCTGAGTTAGTAGCTGTGGTCAAGACTGGATGGAATAGTGGTGATGGTACCTGCATAACTAACCTTTCCTGTTTCCATCTGTCCTTCAGTCCACAATCTCACCCAGATGTGTAACCATGTTTCTTAGACGTACGGGTAGGTTAATATGGGTTTAAAATGGGCTGTGTGGACTCATTGGGCCAGAAGGGCCTTTTACCATGCTGTAAATAAAATTTAAAAATTTAATTTAATTTAAATTTAATTCATCCCTGTTACAGCCCAACACTTGTCCACTTTTCATTTCCCATGAGCAAGAATAGGAACTATCCCAGTAAGCACAGGTAAAGGAAGAAGATAGTGAAGATGAAGCTATATCATAACTTAATCTCACACTCAAAACTACCACCTCATAGTCTATACTGCACATACTTTAAAGGAATCTGCATGTAGTGCAACTTCAAATATAAGTATGTAGGAACCAATATGGGGAGAAAGGACATATCAAGCGCTGGAGGATAAGGTAGCACATTGGCAGCTCTAGAAGGCAGCTGATAAATCTACTTGGTGAACTCTCCTGGTCCAGGACTTTTCACAAAGCCCATCCTTTCCAACACGGAACAGATGGACACGTCTATCATCACACCTGTGGAACTTACAATGCATATGCTGGAAGATAGCACAGTTCACACTGCAGCAGTGACAGATTAGGTCAAAGTGCTCTATCAAAAACTCAGATTATTTCCATCTTGTCACTACATATCTGCTGCGTGGGCTAGCTGTGGGGGTGCGAGTGGGTATTGTGAATAGAACAATAGGTGAGGCTGGTGATGTAATCAGCATATCTCCATATTCCTTGGATAACACTGAACACTGCTCCTAGTTTGTTCCACTGCCTCCTGAACCCCACATACTTGGAGAAAACAATGGGAACATAAAGAAACAAAAGCAGAAGTAAGTCATCCAGCCCTTTAAGGCCGTTCACCATTTGTCAAGATCAGATCATCCTTCAGAACCTACCTCAAACCCTTCACAGGACAGTTGTTGTCCACCAGCCATGCTGTAGAACTGCACAGGATTATCAGGAGAAGGTCCACCCAAGATAGGCTCTATGGAAATGCACAAAGCTGATTACTTCTTATATGTGTACCAGCCAAATCGGGTTTATAATTTCAGATTAGAGGGGGGCTTTTCTGGTTCATATCTTTGTGGTGGCGGAAAGAGGATACTGTGATGGTCAGTGCTGGTGGAAATGCAAGTCTGGTGTGAGTCCATGGGGCTGTAGTTGTGATACTGGGATCACTCATCAATGATTCATCATGTAGAGCTGACAGGGGCTGGTAACACTGCTGGCTTCCTTCCCCTTCTGAATTCGCCCCTTCCAAAAGTACTGCCTCCTCAACCTCATGCTCTGGTTTTGTAGCTTCTTGCACCAGTGTTAACAGCATCTGCCATTCTCTCCTACTGGCCAGATTGCATAGCATGCAACTGACCACCATAATGTTTGCTCAGCTGAGCACAGGAAGGGCTCTACAATCAAAGAGTATGTAAAAAAATGCAAATGCTGGAAGCCTGAACTAAAAACAAAGATGCTGGAATGCTCTCTACAGATGCCTTCAGCAGGACAGGCGGCATCCATAGAGAGAGAAACAGAGTCAATGTTTCAGGTTGAGGAACTTTCACTGGAACTGGAAGAGTGAGAAAACAAGCATGTTTAAGTTGTAGAGAAGAGAGGTAGAAAGGACAAAGGGAATGTCAGTGACAGGTGATGCAAATGCTGTGGGTATTGTTGGATTCGACTGTTTAATATATATACCTTTTTCTTTTTAGGTAATTTTTATATGCATAGTTTTTAATATACCTCTAGTGGCTGTACAAGGTACTGCTTCTTACCTGCTGTATTCTTTCACCAGGTGAATGAGTGTCTTTTCATTGGTTGATTTTGCCACAGGTATCTAATTGATTTTCTGGTTGGGCTTTTGTTATCTGAGGAGTGCCTCTTACCCCAGGTATAAAAGGTGTTGTTTTTTGTTAATCACTCTCTTGCTCATCTTGTTCTCTCTCTCTTGCTTATCTTGCTCTCTTGCTCCCTTCCCCCTCCCCCAGCTCATCTTAGTTCCCTTGTCTCAGCTCATCTCCTAGCAGTAAAGCTAATGCCATGTGCTCTGTGACAGTTTCTTTGTTTTAAACTTTTCCAATAAAATGTTTTGAAGCACCAAGTTGTTTTCAACTCATTCCTGGACTCCTGAAAGAACCTGCAGGTTCAAAAACAATTGGATCCAACAGTTCTAACAAAAGGTATCTGACCTGAAATGGTGACTCTGTTTCACTTCTCGTAGATGCAGTCTGACCTGCCAGCATTTTCTGATTTAGATTTCCAGCATCTGCAGCTTTTTTTTGATTTTGCATATCAGTGCTCGCAAGGAATGACAGTAATTTGTTCACTTCCAGAAGTGACCATCAAGATTCAGGTTCCTCGTGGTTATCCTTCCTAGATGATTTTGAATATGTGTAAGTTAATGAAGAGAAAAGCAAAATGAATAACTTATAAAAACAGTAAAATACTGGAAGTACTTGGCAGGACCGACAGAATGCATAGAGAGAGAAAGACAGTTAATGTCAGGTCAATGGGCGATCATCATAACCGCGAGGCCATTGACCTAAAATGTTAACTGAATATTTTCTGTTTGTTTTTAAGGTTTCCAATACCTGCAGAATTTTATTTTTAATAATACATAAGCCTTATTCTTCTTCCAGTGAAAAACTGGCACAGGGAAAATGCTGTAAATATACTCTTTCTGCTAGTCTAGGCCTGCGCCTTCAAGACTTCACCAATAATATGAGAAGTCTAGTGTGCCATTGTAATTATTCCAACAGTTTCTCTCTCTAGGCTGCCCAGTGAAACCTGAAGAGACCATCAGTTAATTATTCCATGAAATCAGACACTAGTTCGTACCACATAGATTCAGATCATATATCTCAAGGTCTGATAGATTTCAAGAAGATAAGAGACAGGCACACTACCTTGATTAATATAGCTGGGGGAGTGGGAATGGTAACTTATTATAAAGCCATGTAGAATTCTGCACACATATGGTTTATGAATTAACAAAAGCAGACTACAAGACAAATCTTAAAACATTGCAAACTACTTGGCATGAGCAGAGCAGGCTCATGATTGTAATTTAAGAAGAGGTTTCATTTTTTCCACAAATTACTGTATGTTCCTTTAAATTCATAATGGCTTCTGGTACTACTAACTAGAATATCAAGGCTCAACTTCTAAGTTTGCTGATGATACAAACCTTTGGCCATATTGTGAACATGCCAATGAAAGTGATAGATTGCAGCAGGATATAGGCAGGTTGGTAGAATAGGCGGCATATTTGCAGATCAAGTTCAATGAGGAGAATTGTGAGGTGATGCACTTCGGTAGGGTCAAGGAGGAGAGATGATATAAAGGATACTGTTACAAAAAGGGTGCAGGAGCAGAAGGACTTTGGGTATAAGTTCACAGATCATTGAAAATGGCAGGGTGGATTGGGAAAGTGGTTAATAGACACAATTTTAACAAAAGTGTAGAGTTTAAAAGGAGGGAAGTCATGCTGAAACGTCATTTAACAAAACACTAGTTCAGCCTCAACAGGAAAGTTGTGTTCAACTTAATTCCTCATGTTATTGGAAGGACGTGTTGGAAGTAAATGGTTTCTGGAGTAGGAAACAGTTTAGTGTAGAATTGTGGGATTAGAGTAGATGGACAAAATAGTCATCCTGGACATGGGCCCATTTCTGTCCTGTCTTGAATGAATCTATGACTCTATGACTGTAGTTACAAGGATGGATTAGAGAGGCTGGGACTGCTTAGAGAAAAGGAGGCTGAATAGCGATTTCATAACATATTAAATGCTGAGGGGTCTAGGCAAAGTCAATAGTTAGAGGCTGTTTGATTTGATGGGAGGGTGGAGAACTAAAGGTGAGTGGTATAAAGTAAAGGGGAAGAGAACTAAGAGTAACATGAAGAATTTTCTTCAATGCAGTGTGTGGCTGGAATGATCTGCTTGTACATGCAGTGCAGACAGATTCCACTATGATGCTCGAGAGGGAACTGGATAAATAAATGGTGAAGAAAAATTTGTAAGGGTATGGAGAGAGGGCTTGCAGTTGGAAATGGTGACTTTGTTTTGCAGAGAGCTGTGGAGATTTGATGGGCTGAATGGCCTCCTCTGCTATAACCATTCTATGAACCTGCAATATTCCTCAAATCAGCAATGTAGGAAAATGAACTTATTCTTCTTTCCTCTGCAATGCCAGAATAATGTAAGCTATGATATAAAGACCATACCTGCCACCACCAGAACATGCCTTGCCCCTTTATATTTTATACATGCTCTTCATACAGAATGTGAGGATTGGTTGTTTTCATTGCTACCCATAACCATTTTAACATGTTCTTAGCAAGAAGGATCTTGAAGTAAAATCTCTTAATTTATATCTGACTGTTCTTTTTGTCTCCTCATATTTATTTAGGTTTGTGTTGTTTATCTGTTCAGTCCAAAAAAATCCAAGAACCAATAAAAATAACCAGTAGCGAAACAGTGAAGCCAGTATCACTCGGAAGTAGCATTTCATATGTTCCCAAGTATAGAATTGATTCTGAGAAAGAATAAAGGAAATCATGAAATAGAACTAAGAGAAATGAACTAAATTTCAAATTACTTCTAATAAACTCAAACCAACTTTTATCAGAGATATGACCATCTTATTTCTCATTTGAGTTGTGTAATAATTAGATGAAATGGGTGGGATTTCAGGATTACCACAGGTGACAGTGAGGTTATTGCAGAGTTTGAGAAAGTATAAATTGTTCTTTGGTATTCTTCATAAGTAGTATGTGAAAAGACCATATGCATAGCAAGTCAGCACTTATGTTGACAAGACACTTCATTTATTTTCTTTTGCTACCAGGATAAGTAATGCTATTTTCTTCACTTTGTTTCTGTAGCAGTCTTATTCCTTTTGGCCTTGAGTAATTTCACCTAAAATCTTTGTGATACCATTAAAAGTACTGATTTCATTTTAAAATATTTAATCTTCTGAACATCAAAACTCTATGGCAAGTTTACAAAATAAACAAGTAACAGCATTTTCTTTACATTTAGTCTGGGAGACGGACTGAGGAATGTCTTTCCAGATCTTATTGTGTCATTACATTCCAGTGCAATTTGCCACTATGATAACTATGATCATTTTAGCAAGGGTGTTATAGGGAGGATTATTTATATTATACACCTTCAAACCAACTGAACAGACTACCTGATTGTGAAGGTGTGGTTAAAAACCCATCATTCTTGACTAAAGTGTTCTTGAATTCTACAATCATGTTTATCTTTTTTCAAGAATTCTTGTTGCTACTGTAAAAGTCTTAATCTTAAACTTTTAAGGTCTGACTATGAAGTCCAGGGCTCTTTAACTGCTGAAATAGCTGCATTTAGGGGAAAAAAGTATTGGCTCAGATGCACTTTGGACCATCCTGAAAGAATGTTCCCATTGGCAGAACGGTTAAGGAACAGAAGACAAAGAGAAAAGGTGGTTAACAAAAGAGCCACAGGTGATATTTTGCACAGTAGTTATGGTCTAGAATGCACCTCCAGGGGTAGTAATGGAGGTAGATTCAATTGCAACGTTTGATAAGTTATCAGAATCAGATTTATTATCACTGACTTGTATGACATGAAATTTGTTTCTTTGTGGAAGCAGTACAGTGCAAAGACATAAAAATTACTATAAATTACAAAAATGAATAAATAATGTGGGGCTGGAAAAGAGAGGAAATAACAAGCTAGTGTTCATGGATTATTCAGAAATCTGATGGCTATGGGAAAGACAGATGTGGAACCTGATGGACTTGTAGAGAACTGAAGCAGTTTTGATGAACTGAATGGTCTTTTAACCATTCTGTGATATTGTGAAAGGCACCACATAAATGCATGTTTTTCTTTTTGTTACTAAATGTCACTACTCAGAAATATTATGCACTTCATGGCAAATGAATTTTTGTAGCTGTAATGTCTCAACATTAGAATGTTCCACCAAGATTCTGCAGGTAGAAATCAGCCCACACCCTATATTTAAAGGCCTAAAGAGCAACTCCCTTTCTTTCAAGTTGTTTCAAACAACCTTAGGGCAGAAATCAATAATCTACTGCAAGGAAATGAATCAGATAAAACTCTCAATATTATTGAATTTCACAGCACAGAATCAATCATTTAGTCCATCACATCCGTACTCGCCCTCTGGAAGTACTATCCTCTTATTTCTGCTCTTTCCCCATACTTTTTATATATTTCTTCTAATATTTAGCCACTTTCCTTTAAAAACTTTTAAGGATTGTGTTTCCAACACACATTCTGATCAGCAATTCTATGATCTAGAACACTTTTAATGTTTAACTCTTTCTTACGTTCATGGTGTCTTGTTACTGACTGACAGAAATAGTTTTTCTTTGTTATATTCTCCACAAGATGTTCTCAGTCTCTTAGTGGGGACGCAGCAGGCTTTCAATTCCAGCAGAACGTAGTTTCACCTCTCCAAAGGATCACAGAACACTAAGGTAGGTCACTCTCATTTCACAACAGGGTTCAAACCCAAAATTCCACCAAAAGATGATGTACAGGTTTGTCCAATTGAACCAGTTAGCAACACAACCACCTGAACTTTACACCATCATCATCTGCAATTAAAACAAAACCCAACACCAATTCAAGGAATGAAGTCTTGGAAATTCCTTTATATCCTAACTTTCCATTCCTTTCTATCCTGTTGTTAATAGCAGGACTTTGGCAGAATTTGACCTGTGGAGTCAAACAATGCTCTTCGTATAAAATGGCAAATCATCTCACTTGCCTTACAAAATGATGCAGGAAACATGGAAAATATTCACTGGGAAAAACAAGAGTCTGTAGATGCTGGAATCTGGAGCAAAAAAAACTGCTGGAGGAACTCAGTGGGTGAGGCAGCATCTGTGGAGGGAAATGGGCAGTGAAAGTTGAATTTATTATCATATGAGCAAATACATATATGCACAGGTGCAATGAGAAACTTGCTTGCAGCAGCATCACAGGCACATAGCATCATATACTCAGCATTCACAAGATTAACATATATTAAACATAAATTATACACAAATCTTGCAAGAAAGAACACAATTAGAACAAAAAAATTGAAGTTCATTTTAGTGCAAAGTGATCAAGGTTGTCATAAGTGTTGCTAAGCTAAACTGCAGTGATTTATTGAAAAACAATGCTGGAGGAGCTCAGCAAGCCAGGCAGTATCTGTGGAGAAAAGCAGGCGGTCCTGACCCAAAATGTTGACTGCCTGCTTTTTTCCACAGATGTTGCCTGGCTTGCTGAGTTCCTCCAGCATCATTGTGTTTTTCATCTAGATTCCAGCATCTGCAGTCTTATATTTCTACAGTGATTAGTATTTTGTCGGTTAGTGGAAGGGAAGTAACTGTTCTTGAACCTGGTGATGTGGGACTTCAGGCTTCTGTATCTCCTGCCTGACATTTTGGGTCAAGACCCTTCATTTGGCCTGGAGAATGTTCACCAGCCATTTTAAGCGTATCACCCAGAATCACATCTTTTGCAACTCTGCAACGTAGGGACTGACGTAGGCATATCAGCCATGATGTGTCAGATAATTCAGGCAAGAAGTGTATCCACATATATCATGTGCACATTGTGAAATTTGTTTTCATTGGAGAGGAGGAGGGGTTTTGTAATCGATCTGACCTGCTGGCAGACTTCGGCCCCATACTAATCCCATGGCCATACTTACCAGTTGCAGCACCTGTGGAATAGGCTGTGCTGGAGCAGGTAAGCATGGCTGTGGGATTAGTGTGGGCTCCACTCCATGGCTCTTGCACAAAGTGGGTCACAAGTGGTGACCAGCCCTCAGAGATGATCAGAGACCTTTAAAACAGCAGAAATGGATTGAAATAATGAAAAAATTGGAAGTAATAAAATAAGTTTAGTTATGTAATATTGATGAAAATATTGAAAATATAAATATACAGTGCAATAATGAAAAAATAATTTAGCAAAACTAATGTACTTAATGCAGGTCAACAACACTATTCAAATGAATGGGGTTCCTCTGGATACATATGGCTTGTGTAAAACAAAGTTAGCTGCAAGTTGCATCTGGGCCCTCAGCCAGTTAAGTTCCAGAGCCCAGCTCGACTCAGTAATTAATCCATCAGTATTGCAAGAGGTTGGATGTGCCAATGTTTGATCTCCACTTCATTCTGCACAACCATGGAGGATGACAAACTTTCATCGCATTTAGAAGAACTGGATCAACATAGGCAATGCCTTGCAAAGGATAGACATTTTTTGTTCACATGCATAAGTAGTAGGAATAAATGCATAAGCAAAGTTCCAGGATAATATCTAAAGTGGACATATGCACAATTTGCCTAACTGTAATATCCGTCTGTGAGAAAGGTTTACTCTCAGCTTGGTGCAAGTCTTTCTGTGGTTGCCCATCAAGTAATCAACCACTGACTTTCATAGAAATACAAGTTCTGAAGAGCTTTGAGGAAGTCAGGAAGAGCAAGTCAGTAACGTTCATCCATCTTGTGTCTTGAACTCTAACATGTTAATTATCTCCCCCCACTCATTCACTCTCAATTCAATATGTACAAGATCATGTAAAATATTCCAAAATACTTCATCATGTAATATCCATTTTAAGCACTAACTGCATAAATGCAGCCTCATTATCCTACTTTCAGGTGCCAGTTTCATAATATCTCCAAGTTTCCATACTATTAGCCATTGGAACAGACATGACCTCTTTACATTCTGCTCCCCATTGCCTCCACACAACTGGAGACACAAGTGACTGCAGATGCTGGAATATAGAGAAACACACAAAAAAACTGGAGGAACTCCATGGGTCAGGCAGCATCTGTGGAGGAAAATGGACAGTCGACATTTAGGGCTGAGTCCAGATGAAAGGTCTCGACCTGAAACATCGACTGTCCATTTCCCTCCGTAGATGCTGCCTGACCCACTGAGTTCCTTCAGCTTTTCAAGTGTGTGTCTCCACACCACCGAGTCTTTAACCTCCTCCAGGCTTCAGCTCTGCCAAGATCTCTGGGATCTTTCAATTCTGACTACTTGAACATGCCATATTTGTCATCATCCAATTATTGATGGCTAGGTTTTGGTCTCTGATCTTAATACAACTTGATGTATCAAATTGCTGTGTGCTACATTAAAAGCACGATCTTAATGCTGATCATTATCATTGAAAATCACACACTATGGATACAATGCTTATTGGTATTGCCAGCACAGACATATCAGATACTCATCGCATATAGTCTATCCTTTGAAATAAAAACAGAAAATGCTGGAAAAACTCCGCAAGTCAGATAGCATCTGTGGAAAGAGAAACAGTTAATGTTTCAGGTTGAAGACTCTTCATCAGATTCTCTAGTGTTGACACCAGATCAGGGGTGGTGGGGGGGGGGGTATTGTTAATTAGGGCAATGTGCAGCAAGCCAACAAGTACCAACAAAGGTATTCCTGAAAATTTCATTGTACAGCAAAGGAAATCAGGTTGGTATGGTTCCAGGGTGAGGCAAAGGTGACGGGGAAGGGAACAGTAAGGAGCTGTAGAGGAAAGAAGGTCTAGAGGTAAGGTGCATGGGTTGGAGTGTCAGTTGTGGATGGTCAGGACCTGGAAGGTCAAGTGGATGGTTGTTGTTGGCTGCCAAGGATCAGCAGGAGGATGAGGTGAAAGTTATTAGAGAAAACACTGCTTAGCTAAGGTATATTTATTACATCCTTCTCAAAACTATTTATGTTTATAGTGTTATAGAATTTAGTCACAGAGTCATATAACACAGAAACAAGTTGGTCACCCCTCCTCGCCCACACTGACCTTCAAGCTCCCATTTATATTAATCATTCTCAAATCCCATTTTATTTTGGAAACACAAG
Source organism: Rhina ancylostomus (assembly GCA_030265395.1). Taxonomy (NCBI): domain Eukaryota; kingdom Metazoa; phylum Chordata; class Chondrichthyes; order Rhinopristiformes; family Rhinidae; genus Rhina; species Rhina ancylostomus. The sequence continues at coordinate 18,309,695 of JARFYF010000058.1, read as the reverse complement.
ACTGCAGATGGTGGCATCTGGAGCAAAAAAACAATTTCCTGGAACTCAGCAGGTTGAACAACATCTGTGGAGGGAAATGAACATCCAAGGTTTTGGGTCAAGACCCTTCATTTGTTCTTTTATTTTCACCACATTCCCATTAACTCCCTCCAGATTTTAAAATGCACCTACACAGTAGGGGCAATTTACAGTAGTCAATTAACCTACCAACCCACAACCTTTGGGAGTCTTTTATGACGATTCATTGCGATAAGTTATCAGCCAACACACTGATTTATTCTTGCACTCTGATTACTATCCCACCTTCAAATCTATGGACCTTAACTTTCTTCAACTCTGTTCTTATTTAACAATCATTTCCTGAACATCTAGCTGAGTTGCGTTCACTTCCTTTGACTCTAGGCTCAATTTGATCCCCCTTGTCAATGCACGCTGTGAAAATGGGGGAAGTCAGATCCAAGCTAAGGGCACAGGAAATGCACAGATGCTAATATTCAGTAAGATGCTACCTAAATTGCAAAATGAACTCCAAATAATTGCTGCTAAATAAGGGCATGATGGACAAAATTGCACAAAAGAAACATTAACTTTTAATAATGATGGTAATTTGCAACAGTCAGTAGGCATATTTATTTCAGTAAGTGGAAGGGAAACAGCTTAAAGTACATAACCATTTCCAGTACTTTATTAAAACCATAGAAAACATGTCTTTAAATCATTACCATTGTGTGTTTTGCTTTTGTAACTATACAGGCATTATTTAATGAACATCCCTTTTGCACTGCAGTCCATTGATTCAATCAAAGGATATGATGGGTTTGTTTTCCTGGGGATCTGGGAATGGGGGATAGGTGGCAGTCCCTGGATGTCACTGAAATGGAGGTCAGAGATTCAGAGAGCGGGTGAGAGAGACCTGGCAGCAGTAGCAGGTGGAATGATGTGACAAATGCTATTGAGGTCTAATATCTTGCAGTCCACATCACTATTTAACTATTTAAGTAGGGCTCTGATTGTCATCAATATCTGTCAACTAAAATTGTTAGCTTTGTCTAAGCATTATTAAGTATTGAGATAGTACCTTAAAATTTGGTGCAAAAATGTTTTGGCAGTTGTCGAAACACAAACCAAAAGATAAATTGTATCTTTTTGAGGCAAAAAAAGAAATTGAGAATTATTTCCAAAAGAAACAATTGTTTTAGTTTCATATCATGCCACAAAGAACACTGGAACTGGTTTATTACTGTCACTAGTACCGAGGTAGAGTGAAAAACTTATCTTGCATACCATTCATTGAGGTAGTACAAGGTAAAACATTACAGAATGCAGAATAAAGTGTCACAGCTACAGCAAAAGTGCAGTGCAGGTGAACAATAAAGTGCAAGATCATTACGAGGTAGATTGTGAGGTCAAGAGTCCATCTTATCGTACCAGGGAACCGTTCAATAGTCTTATAGCAGTGGGACAGAAGTTGCCCTTGAGCCTGGTGGTACATGCTTTCAGGTGTTTGTATCTTCTGCCCAATGGGAGAGGGGAGAAGAGAGAATGCCTGTTGTGGGTGTGGTCTTTGATTATGTTGGCTGCTTTACTGAGCCACCAAGAAGCAGAGAGAGTATCCATGGATGGGAGGCTGGTGTCTGTGATGTGCTGAGCTGTATCCACAACTTTTTGAGAAGTATTTCTAGGTAAAGGAGGTAGAAATACAAATTGTTTTTGTCCCAGAATACATATATTTCAGAATATTCTTAAATGACATCATCTGAAATGCACAACCTGAAGATGAATAATTGGGCTTTTAGTTTGACAGGGTTATAAGAAATCTAATCAATAATGGAGAAGAGGTTCACATTGCTGCTGGCATTTGCTGCCATGCATCAGTGAAAAAAGACATACCTTTTATCTTGCTTCAGGAAGAAATATGTCCAACAAACATTACCTCGTTATTTTTACACTGAGCATTCAGAAGAAAACCCATACACTCCTTCGAAAACTGATTTCTCTTGCCTCTGCCTCTTCTACCAGCTACTTTCTAATGTAATTTTTAATGTGTAACTTTTGGTATGCTGTTCAATCATGGGAGTTTTCCAGCCAAGTCAGTGTATGATTTACGTATGTACTCTCAGCAAGTCATGAGAAAGGAATCAAGAGCAAGATCTCTGGCTGATTTGTTATCCTTTCCCTGCCCAGGTATACTAGCAGTTCACTTGCCCCATCGTGAATTAATCTCTTTGGTGTTTTGTAACTGAATACATTAGGTCCCCGGCAAAAGCAGCAAGCCAATCAAATGATTTTACATATCATAATCCTTGGAACAAAGTGGAGATATTTCAAGGAAGTGTACAAGAGCATAACATTTAGAGGGATAGAAGTAAGCTGTTCCCATTGGCTGAGAATCCAAAGACCAGGGATCACAGATTTAACATTTTAGGCAAAGGATACATGACAGAGCTAAGAGTCATTGTGATCTGCAACTCATTGCTTGTAAGGATGACAGAAGCAAAATCAATCAATCTTTATAAGGGAATTTGAAAAGGGCTTGAGATGGAATAGTTTACAGACTATGGGGAAAGAATGGGGAAATGGAGCTGATAAGGTCACTCAACTAGGAGCCAGAGTACACTTGATGGGCCAACTGGGCAACCTTCTATGGCACAATAATTCTATGATTCCATAAGTAGGTCCTTTACAGTGTCTGCAGCTCTTGGCAAATGTCATGTGCCCAAAGTTCTTCACATTTTTAGTAGTGCACACATTACTAAGGTGTTTGGATGAATTGAATAGAGATTTAATTGATCCAATCAAAGAGCATGTTGATTAATGACAATATTTTTAAATTTCTGGTAAATATCTTTAAACC
>JARFYF010000058.1:18236872-18256853 GCA_030265395.1 Rhina ancylostomus | reverse complement strand
GTCCTGCCTGTTACTTCCTCAAAGAATTCCAACAGATCTGCCAGGCAAGATCTCCCCTTAAGGAAACCATGCTGACCTCGGCCTATTTTATCATGTGCTTCCAAGTACCCTGAAACCTCATCGTTAAAAATGGCCTCTAACATCCTACCAACCACTGAAGTCAGGCTATAATTTCATGTCTTTTGCCTCCCTCCCTTCTTAAAGAGTGGAGTGACATTCGCGATTTTCCAGTCCTCCAGAAACATGGCTGAATCTAGTGATTCTTGAAAGATCACTACTAATGCCTCCACAATCTCTTCAGCTAATTCTTTCAGAGCCCTGGGGTGTAGTCCATACGGTCCAGCTGACTTATCTACCTTCAGACCTTTCAGCTTCCCAAGTACCTTCTCCTTAATAATAGCGACTACGCTCACTTCTGACTACACTCTTTCAAATTTCTGGCATGTTGCTAGTGTCTTCCACAGTGGAGACTGATGCAAAATACTTACTCAGTTCATCCACCATTTCATTGTTCCCCATTACTACTTCTCCAGCGTCATTTTCCAGCAGTCTGAAGTCCACTCTTGACTCTCTTTTACTCTTAATATATATGACAAAACTTTTGGTATCCTCTTTTACATTATTGGCTAGCTTACCTTCATATTTCTTGCATTCCTCTGAACAGCCTGTATGTTGTTGTAGCAGCTTTATCAGAGCTGCTATTGGCTTAATATCTAGCATTAATGTTGCATTGCCACTGTGTGAAGTACATGGCAAAAACATATCACAGTTACCTCTGCTGGTCCTTGAACGGTGCAAAAGTAGAGCAGAAAAGTACCACCACATCAACTTGGAAATCTATTGTCTTTCTTTCATGACTGAGTTGACTAACTAAAATATTGTGAATACCATCAACTCCAGAATTTCAGGTATTAAAATAGGTTCCCCCATTATCATGGGTCAAACAGTGAGGACAATAAATACAGTCATACCTGTATCACTGACAGCCCAAGAACAAATAAAACCACAAAGAACTAATGAAGGGCCACATTCAGAACACTAGCCTATCTTTTGTTCAAATGTTGAATCACTTGCTATACATCTATAGCATGCTCTGCTTATGTTGCATACTCCTGGAGTATCTCATCTGAATGTTTGTGGTATACAGTGCATTTCTGAAGAATTACCTGATCTCAACAAAAATGTTTGTCATAACCTTTCTTGTCTGTGGATTTTTTGAAGAAAAACATTGTATGATTTCTGCTCCAAATGACCTGTCTGCATTCAATAAAGAACTTTATTATCAGAAGATGACCCGTCTGTGTTACAATGAGTTGGCACCATACATACACTCACTGATCTGCCAGTACCTGCAAATGAATGTCAGTAAGCATTGACTCACCGATTGATGTGGGTGATAAGTGCAACAAGGTTATTGAGTATCACAAGGTACAGGCAATGGTCCAGATCCTATATTTTCACAATTAGTGACGCTCACGGGAATGGTGACACAAATTCCACATTGCCTTCAACCTGTAATTGGTAAGCTTGTGTGTTTTTACCTACAGCAACAATCTATGGAATCTAATGAATGACAAGGATTCAATATTTTATTCCATAGCCCTCCATAGTAGCTAATATGTTTATAATGTGCTTGGACTTTACAGGAAATGGTTTAATTGTAAATTGTAATTTTACCTTGGGTGCTCCAGCTACACAGAGAACAAATGTGTAGCTCCAGCAAAAAACAACAGGAATTGGATAGATATTTGAGGGAGAAGAAATGGCAAAGGTAATGAATGGAACTAACTGGATAGTGTTCCAAGGAGCTAGCACTAGCTCAATGGGTTGAAGATCCTTTCTTGGTTCTGCAGTGATTCTATGATTCTGATTGTACATGTGTTGGTGCCCCACAAAATTTGGGATTGACTGAGTGATCACTGGTCTCTACTTCAGGAGTTATCAACAAGTGCTGGAATTCTGCACCCGAATTCGAAAGATTGTTTCTTTTCTTCCACCCCTTTCTTTTACCCTTTCTAATTGTAAGCATTGAATAAAAAATGACATTCACTTCATCTTAACCATTCCACCCCAACGTCTAAATTTCCCACTACTCTATTTCCCCAACCTCACTTAAAAATGTCAACTCTGCTATGCTGCAATTAAGCACCATTCAGCACTCCCACCTAAGACTGTTGTTAACTGTAGCTAGGTATGTACACATTGTAATGTATTTATTGTCATATAAAATTTGTTGCTTTAGTATTACCTTAAGTTTGTTGCTAATGTAGATGTGTATTAATTCTACAAAACCTTGGTTGTACTAGATGCTATTTTGACACAGATTCAATTTGGGCCATTAACTTTTATACATCAGTGAAGTGGCCAGGATGTTGTCTTTCCAGAGATTTAAGGAATCCTCATTTATTTCTTCTCGGAGTACACACTTGAGCTTTGAAGTATTGCCTACAATTAAGTAGTGTTGTTCTTGGAAATTTCCTGAGAGAATTGTTCTTTGAATGTCTTTGTGGCAGCTATTAAGTGAAGCATCCACAACCATGAATGGGTCTGTTCAAGCCTTTTGTTCCTGTTCTTCACTGAGAACTCAGCAAAATAATGTCTTGGAACCAGTACTGTGTTATAGGATACTCCTGGTCAGAGTGGAATTACAAAAATGTTGATAATCTTTGATTTTAATTTTCAAGCCAAATGCAAAGCTGACTAATTCTCTTGATTTTTTTTTGTTCTGTTGATTCTCAATTTGAAATCACTGAGGTAAATCTGAGTGGATGTTGTCAGTCACTGTGGCCTCTGTTTATATTCACTCGACAGGGATAAACCAGATCCCACCCTCACCTTCAATAATACTTGTGGAAATAAGCAAGGAACACTGTCCTCAGCCTTCAGCAGCCAATAATTTCCCACTGCCTTTCTTGCATTCCAAAGACACTTTCATGAGGGCCTAAAACCAGGAGTGGGGGGTGTGGGGAGGGGCAGCAAGCTCATCATTTGTATGTGCAGGAGGATTAAGATCTGTTTCAGGCAGCCGTCTGAGGCACTACCAGTTGAAAACCTTTATTTCCAGTTCTCCGTATTCTGAATTGGCCTAGGTTAAAGAATATTGTAAATTCAGGGAGTCAGAGCATAGGTTTACACTGCTCTCCTCAGCCAATTTAAAAGAACTCCTTGGGTACTGAGTGTACAGCTATGTCATGGTTGTGCATAATCATAGAGTATAGATCTACTAATGCTGAACTCTATGTGTTGGGACAAGTCACATGCTCAACATGATCATTTCAGGCTGCATCAGTCCATATCTGCTGACTAACGTAGTCATTAACAAGCATTTCCTATTCTTGTCACCATTAAACCATGCGGCAACAATTGTCAGTGAAAATCCCTCAATTCATCACGGATATTCACTGACAGAAACTGAATTCTGAGGAATTTGTATAGGCACCTTTATGTAAAAGCACTTGAAACTTAAGTGCTTTTAAAATTAAATGGTTTTCGCAAAAATCATTCTGAGCCTGCTCAGAAACCATATATTGATCGAGAAAGGCCTTTGAACCCTGCAGTGTATGTTAAAATATAAGCTGTCCTGAAGCAACCAACCGATTCCAGTAGTATCTAGTGGGGACTGTTCGTCAATTGTGACTCAGAACAGTGTTGGACTATATCAGGCCAGCTGAAGAGATTGTTAAATTCCTTTTATCCAAGAACGCATTCCTTCTGCAGAGATCAGAGATGGTAATTGGATAAACTGATTTCTCATTTAGGACAAACATGAGACCATGATCAGCAAATAGGGCATTGATCAAGTTTGGGAATTTGAGATGGATCTTGTTCATTTAACCAAGTAGAATATCATGTGTTGAATTCCTCCAGATGAACCATCAGGAAGGTTGATGTACCATGTATTGTGAGCCGTGGCTGCATTGTACTTTCTCTGCACAATGAATTGATATGGCACACAATTTCTATTAGATTAATTTTATGGTCATGTAATCTCATGCTGAACTAAAATAGTCCCACCAAATATTCTGCAGTGGTTTCAAATAAAGTCTACCCTTCCTCCAACTTGTGCTGTGATGTTGATTCCTACAATGTTGATTTTCAGATATTTAGCTTATCCTAGTAGCCTTTGGTAGGGTAGTTGCAATTTGGAGTGAAGGTGGACAACATCTACATTTCCAGTCCTCTATAGTGTGAAACTGCACATCAATGTGTTGCTCCAGAGGTGTACTTTGAGTTACCTTTATGATTAGCTGCAAGTTTAGTGAATGGAAGCACTGGGTCAAGTAGAGGCATCCCTTCCCATCACAGCCCATCTGGAAGTTTTCTAATTAGCCTTTGGCAGGTTCCCACTTTGCACAGGAATCCTGACGGAATTCTCTGTGAATTCCTCCAATCACTTCTGACTTGGGGCAATGTGTAGAAATTATTGACAGATTGAGTTACATATGAATCTCATTCATCAAAACCTGGTATGCTGGTATTATGTTATTTTATTGTAGCTTGTTGTGCCCATGCACTGATGGATTATTATCGTCTTTCATTGTCACTCCCAGCCAGAACACAGCTCTCTCCCTGGATGTTCCCAGGCAACCCTATCCTGCACCAGCAATAAAGTGAATGTAGGCCCAAGACTGATGGTTGAGACTACCTCAAGTGTGCTTCAAGGAGGCGCTGTTTAATACTCTATCACATGCTTTGCCATTTAGAAGACTACTTTGTCTCAAAAGTTCAAGGTTTTAGCTTACTCATTAAAACAAGAAAGGAATCAGCATACGTCCAATTTCCTGTGTCAATTGAATGAATAATAGATGTCCAATACCACAATTTGACTTGAGTGATAACAGTAATCACAGGACAAGGATCAGCAATTGCCAAGCTCAGATAAAATCACCACAAAACCTATTTATAAAGTCAGTTTGTTTCCTCCTTTTACTGCTCATTCTCAGTTGATGTTTATCATTCTTCCTTTGATATTAAAAAAAGATTCCAATGCACATCTGTGTGATTTGTGAATTGTCAGTATGAATTTTAGACATTAAATGCACAGAAAGGGGATAGTCCTGAAACAAATTCTCATATTGATTGGAGCAAGTGAATCCAATCCCTTAAATTAGCTCAATATTACATTTGTAAATGGAATGAAACAACCAAGACAATGGCAGACATCAGGTACTGTAGAATAAATGGTCAGTTTAAGTATCAGCTGTCCAAAATAAACATCCTCTGGTAATACTATGCATTCTAAGTGCTTGATTTTGTGCAATAAGTAAAATGGGATGAAATTATATTGTGAATGCAAACTCCTTTACTGAAACCCTGTTTTAGCTGGATTTAGCTCCAGCCAGATTCTAAATTTTTCAGCAAATTTTGTACCTTCGTTATCCACAGGCAAGGGACTGGAAGACAGGAGGATAGCTAATGTTGTGCCTTTAAGAGGGGCTGCAAGGACAAGCCAGGGAACTACAGGACTGTGACCCTTACATCAGTGGTGGGAAAGTTACTGGAAGGGATTCTGAGGATCAGGATTTATTTTCATTTAGAAAGCCAAGGACTGATTAGAGGTTGTCAACATGGCTTTATTTGTGGGAGAAAATGTCTCTCAAATATGAGGTTTTTTGAGGAGGTGACCATGAGGATTGATGGGGGCAGGGCAGTGGAGGTTGTCTACATGGACTTTAGCTAGACCTTTGACAAGATCTGCATGGTAGGCTGGTCCAGAAGGTTAGAGAACATGGGATCTCACATGTGGTGAGATAGCAAATTGGATACAAGATTGGAGGAGACAGAGGGTGGTAGCAGACGTTTAATTGTCAGATTGGAGAATCATAACCAGTGGTGTGCCACAGGCAATGACATTGGTTCCTTTACTGTTCATCGTGTATATTAATGATTTGGAAGAGAATGTACGTGGCATGATCAGTAAGTTTGCAGATGATGCCAAAAATTGGTGGTGTGATGGAAAGTTGTCTTAAGCTACAACAGAATCTAGGTCAACTGGGAAAGTGGGCCGGGGAATGGCTGATGGAATTTAACTTGGACAAGCGCTAAGTGATGCATTTTAGGAAGTTAAAGCAGGCCAGGACATAAATAGTGAATGGCAGGGACCTAAGGAGTGTTATTGCTCTGCAAGATCTTGGAATGCAAGTACATAGTTCCTTGAAAGTGGCAACACAGGCAGACAGAGTGATGAAGAAGGCATATGGTATGCTTGCCTTCATCAGCTGAAGCATGGACTATAGGAGATGAGACATGTTACAGTTGTACAAGTCATTGGCTAGGCTGCACTTGGAGTATTGTGTGCAGTCCTGGTCACACCAGAAGAAAGATGTTATTAAGCTGGAGAAGCTGCAAAAAAGATTCAAAGGAATGTTGCCTGGACTGGAGGGCTTGAATTATTAGAGATTGAATAGGGCATGACTGTTTTCCCTGGAGGCTGAGCGGTGACCTTATTGAGGTTTAAAAAATTATAAGGGACAGAGGTAGGATAGATAGTCACAGACTTTCTCCCAGGATAAGGGAGTCGGAAACTCGAGGCCATAGGTTTAAAATGAGAGGGGAAAGACTTAAAGGGGATCTGAAGGGCAAGTTTTCCATACAGAGGGTGGTGAGTATATGGAACAAGCTGCTGGAGAAGGTGGTAGAGGCAGATATAATGGCGACGTTCATAAAAAAAACATTTGAACAGGTATATAGATAAGAAACATTTAGAGGCATATGAGCCCAATACAGGCAAGTGGCATTATTATAGGCACCTTGATTGGCATGGGTGAATTGGAGCAAAGGGCCTGTTGTATGTTGTATAACTCAATGAATCTATAACTTACTGTGGCTTGGGTAAGTTTTGCTTTGTGTTTTTTTTCCATTTTTGCAGTGCATTCTCCTGAAGGACTGTAAGAGGAAGCGAAGGGGCTCACCCACCTCAAGGTGGAAGGTGCCCACAATCCGGGCCCACACCTATTAGACACTGAAAGCAAATGCCCATCACTGGATTTCAAGTCACAATTCTGATCTGGTGCCTTGTAATGTTTAATTTTCACGGAACTGACTAGATGAGTTTTCCTGATCTTATCAGATGCCTTGGAACACCTGCATGCAGCAAGTGCAAGAAATTTAGGGGAAGGCTTACACAGCTATAAGTGAGGCCAACTGATTTTATTTTCCCCATGAGCTCCTCCATGTAGTTGTCACATGAAGGATCCAGAAGCAAGCTGCACACTTCACATAATTCAGATGCAATGCCAGCAGAGGTTGTGGGGGCAAATATATTCAGGACATTTAAGAGACTCTTAGATAGACGCATGAATGATAGAGAAATGGAGGGCTATGTGGGAGAGAAGGGTTAGATAGCTCTTAGAGCAGGATAAAATGTCAGCACAACATTGTGGGCCGAAGAGCCTGTACTGTGCTGTAATGTTCTGTGTTCTGAATTTATTTTTGATGATTTACAGGAAAGATATTGGTCAGGGCCAAAGCAAATTGACTTTGTTGTGTTAGGAATTTCTAATCCTCACTTGAATCCTTGAGAGAGCCAGAAGGGTCTTAATTTGACTTGGTCAGAATAGAAATGTTTCTGGGAAAGCAACCTTTACTATTGCATTGAAGGAATTTTTATTTCTGATATTGTTAGCCCCAAGTTGACTACTAAATGAAGCAAATTTTGGAGCTAAGTGCACCGATAAATTGTAGCCATTATGTTTTTCATTTGCTTAAGGAAACCCTGAACAAATTTCTGTTTAGTTTGCTGGGTATCTGAGCATTTTATGTCAGATCTCCTCTGCAAGCTTCATTTCTGCCATTTCTATTTGTAGTTCTCTGATTAAAAAATGGATTTGGACAGTAAAGTACTACACCAGAGGTCAGTAGGAATCCTTTTACTTTATGCCTTGTGCCCTAATATGCCACCGGATTATATGGATATGCTAAAAACAATCACTAACCATGTAACATGTTCATTTTTCTCACTTGTTAGTGCATTTTGATAAACGTAACCTTTATATTCCCTTGAACACGAACATTAGGGTTGATAAATAATAACTAACTCTGTACTCTGTCAGCGAAGTTCACTTAAGACAAGATGAGCACAATCTCAAATATTTTCAAATTTTCCTCTATCCTACTGTTGCCTCCAATTTGGGGAAACACTTCTTCAGCTGGAGGTCAACAGGTCAACTTCAGAATCTCTGAAGGGAAAAAAACTCTTGCCTCACAGGGAGAAAAGTAGAAAAACTCATGTTCAACAACTCAGTTACAATGCTTTTCTTAGAAAGGAGTTTATTCAAGGTCCACTTTACACCGGCTATTGTAAACTAATTCTGGCATCAACATGTACTCCAAGGAGAAGCTCTTGATTGCACATTCCTGCCGTTTTTTCCAGTGAAAGAACACTTCCAGTATATGTTATGTGGAGAAGGCAACAGTTTAAATTTATCATTCTGCTGTTGAACCACCAATAATTAAGTAAATGTTATGAAGAAAGTTCTTTAGTTGTGTGTATTTTGCCCTCAGCCAGTCTATATTAGAATTGAAATATCTAGCTGGAATTTGTAATCATAGAATTGCTACAGCCCAAGAAGGCCTTTCACCCCATTGAATCATTGCCAGCTCTTTGTTGGGTAATCCATTTAGATCCATTCCCATGCACTTCCCTATGACTCTAAATTATGTTCCATCAAGTGCCTATCTAATTACCTTTTAACGGATCTCCGTGATGCTGTTTCCACCGTCTGAACAGGTGAGTTCCAGGTCATAAACACTCTCTGCATCCAAAAAAAACTTTCTTCGCGTTTCTCCCTGTATACTTGTATGATATTTGCTAACAACTTAGTGCTTCAGTCACAGTATATCAAAATGGAAATGTCAAGCTTTGAGTATTTGCAAAGCTTTTCTAAAGCCTTTTCAGACATTCACACATACACATATACCACATTTGCAGCCCACTCATTATAACCACACATTTATCTATATAATTGAAATGTCTCTTTAAACTATAATGCAGCAGCCTGCTACTTCTGTTGATAATGTCCTTATTGCAGTGGAGACAAAGGAAATGTTGGGAAGGTTCTCTCTTCAGTTAAACGAATGGCTGCAAGATTTCAGAAGTGATCTATTATATATTGAGGGCTCTTCCACAAAGAAACACTTATTGGTAAAGGAACTGCATTTTGTGTGCAGGTACCAAATTAGAAGGATACTGTCCTTTGTTCTGGAGGTGGGAACTCTTAGCCAAATCTGCAGTCATCTTGCTCAACCTGGTTCAGTGAATTTTTTTGACATTTTCACAGTGTCTATTGAAGAAGCTGTCTGTTTGATGAGAGAAACAAGGCTTGAAGGTTACAGAGTAATGGAGGAAGTGGCCAATAGTGTCAACCTGTGCTTCTGTATTGACACAGTGGGTTTGGATGTGTGATTTGACATTTGTTGTTTGTGCCAGCTACTGTTATGTCTGACTGAACAGGAACAATGCTGAGATTTATAAATGGTAGGCATCAAACTGATTACTGTGCTATATCCTGGGTCTTCCAGCTCCATTTGGCTTTCCTCCCAGGAAAAGTGCCATTCAAAGTAAAGCTTTTAAATTGAGTCACAACAGCTGGATCCAAAGAAGATTCACCAGACTAATTCCTGGGATGGTTGCCCTGTCAAGAGAGGCTAACAGTTTGAGTCTGTATGCTTTGGAGCTTAGAAGAATGAGGGATGGCCTTATTCAAACATATAAGATCCTAAGTGGGCTTGACAGGGTAGATGTTGAGATGTTTTCATAAAGATTGACACTGAAGGATTAGAATCAAGTTTATTATCACTGACATATGTCATGAAATGTGTTGTTTTGTGGCAGCAGTACAGTGCAAGATATAAAAACATAAACATTATTATGACTTATAAAAATAATTAAATAGTACATGTCCCCGGTGGTAAGGAGTTGAGGCCAGCATAGAGCAGCCATGATCATATTGAATGGTGGGGCAGGTTTGGGGAGCCTGGTGGCCTACTCCTGCTCCTGTTATCTTGTATTTTTGAGTCTTCTATACATTGACTCTGAGAAGTTCCAAAGGATCATGGGAAATTTTTATCATGCAACTGAAATGAACTTCTACCATAATTAGATGTGTATATTCTAATCTTTAACTCAAACTCTGTTTAAATCATTAATTAGTAACTTAACCATTATGCTTGTCCCTACCTGATACAAGATCTGCGAGAACTCTCAAAGGTGATTAGATATTCAGTCAGCTTGATGATATCTCAAATGTTGGATGATGGAGATCTCGTTGGGAAAGAGAAAGTTCATGCCTCTGAGACAGTTGTGTCAAACTTTCTTCAATATTAGAAATGTGTTGTATAACTTTGTTGCTAAGTGTAAAATCTCAACCTATGTTAGTGCACCAGACTTAAGAGCAGCCAAGAAAATGTTGAAGGGCCAACTACCTTGCAATGAATTTAAAACTTTCTTCTATATTATCTACCCTAATAGTAATTCTGTTGTCTTTTCTTGTAACAGAAAAATTAATATGTAGCCTTGCCCTTTCAAGGTCGGCATTGATGTTTTGTGTTAAATGCATGATCTGAACATTTATTGACTGAATGTGACAGCAAACAATTGGGCTGAGATGTACTGACTGTTCTGAAAGGAACTGTCAATGACCATTCACACCCTGGGAAGCCTCAGACTCCTGATGTGCACAGCTAAACATGGAAATCCATGACTTCCTGAAGGTAAGGTACTAGTGTGTCTGATTGCCCATTCTGCAAATGAACCCAGCAGTGTATCATTGACTTTCTGAAAATAGAGTCCGGATGCACTTTGCATCTGGCCCTCAACATTATATCAGGGAGGACTGTTGAATAGGTGGGCACCCCATTCACTTGAATGAGGTTATCAACCCTGTGGACATGGCTAAGTACTAGGATTACTTTATTTTGATGATTTTAATTATTTGTTGGTGTTTCAATGAGTTTTTAAATGAAGTTATTGTTCCTGTGATTTAAAATTATTTAAATCTGTCTTAAATGTTTGACTTTTGGGGATACTTAAAAGTCATTAAATAGCAGATTGTAGCCATTGACAGTCAATGAGCCACCAGTGGCTGTCAGGATATTCTCAGGGACGGGGCCTCAGTTGACACTGCCTGGGCCTACTTGCCGACCAGGGCCCGCTTCACCTCCCTGGGTGCCTATTTGACCCTCTGTAGTTGGAGAAAGTAAATTGGGAAGGTAGGGGCTGTGGCAGGTGAGTTTGTACAGTGGGCCAGGCCCAAGACAATCCAGTCTGATGGTGATTTATTTTACTTTTATTTCCTGACTCTATCTCTTCCTTGTTCCCTTCTTCACTGTACTGCATTGATCATGGTTCTTGTGCTAGAGAATGTCTAGTTAAACTGTTTTCAGCCCTCTTGAGCTTTATGCTGAGAAATTCTTGAATTCCTAAAAAACGTGGAATAAGATCCTAGTAGTTTGTCTTTATTGAAGCAAAATCATGTTTCACTACCAGAGGCATGGAGCCATGTTCCAGGTCATTGTACCCTGCACAGGATACTAAGGCACTGTCACGAATTATTTTCTTGCAAGGTTATAATACAGTTAGAAAGGCAACTTTTGTACACAAAAGTCTTCTTGCTCCAAGGGATCAGAATTTCCTTGTAGAAGGAGGGATGATATGGATGTGGAAACACATTTTGCTGGGACAATCCATTCTTACTTGCATGAAGTTGACAGTATACATGGTAATAATAAATACTACAATAAATACAGCAATGACTGCAAAAACAATGGAATGGTGCAAGTTATGGTAATACAATCTAAGTAATGGAAAAATAAATGCTAAAGTTTCAGTAATGGAAGAGGTAAAATTAAGGGTTTGGGAAGGGGGTGTAAAAGAGGAGATTGGTTCAGTGGGGAAGAAGCTGTGGGGAAGAAGCTGTTCTTGAGATTGGTCATCCAGGCTTTTCAGCTCCTGTATCTTCTCCCAGAAGGTAGAAGAGAGAAAAGGAAATGGCCAGGGTGGCAGGCATCCTTGACTTTATACATCTATTGACACAAGCTGAAGTCCGAGTCCTCCAGTTTAATCACTGAGTGGTTAGCCTTTAACATAATAAGGTCAGAATGTAAGACAATTATCAATAGTGGCCATTCATTTTAGGTAGTTTTGTTGTTTTAACAAGTTATCTCTTCTGCACAGCTAAAATTTTGGAATGTTAGACCTGGAAAGAATTTGTGATGGATGCAATCTTGATCTGATAAGATCTGTGAAATAATTATGGTTGACATCCCTTGCCCAAAGCAATCTGTATTAATATAAATGTAATTATTCAACAAACATCAAGGAATAAATATGGGCCCAACTTTCATAAATGGATCAGTAACAAATGAGCTGTGAAATGAATATTTCATCTTCTATCAAAGAATGGTGCTGAAAGACTGATGAACTTGGTTGTTTTCTGAAGTGATAGGGCTGTGAATTCTCTCACCTTGTTGTGTAACTGCAAAAGCCTTTTCTTTGCATGCACTGTTGCGGGTTATTTTTAAAAAGTGATGCTGCTGAGAAGAGATCTACTTCCTCTCCCATGGTCCCTCCCACTGAAGCCTTCAGGATTTCATTATTCCCACATTAATGATGGAGTTATCTCTGCTGATTTACGTTATCAGGAAGGTTTAAATGAAAAGCTACGTAGCTTAATCATCTTTCAGTTTCATATAACATTTTTATTTCTCACTTCCTCTTTCCGGTGGACAGCTGTGGTCATGCAAATAAATGATATGAAGCACTAAATTTTTGTTGGTTCAGTATTGCCCCATTCATTTGAAGATTATGTTATAATTCATAAGAAAACCCTTTAGTTTTTTTCACTCCTGCTGTTTGTAGTACTTCACCAATACAAGCTGTTTTCTAGTTTTCAGCCTTTCAATTTTTAAAAATGTTTAATGCTGTAATAGTGAACTCAGTGATAATTGAAAGGTTAATTAATGCATTAATCTATTTTTCTTTATTATAAATTTGCTTCAATTTTTACAATTTAGCATATTTTCTGATGACTACAGAAGGTAATTTAAACCAAGTCTGGTCTACATATTACATGGCTCATCATGTTTGTATGTGATTTGTACCATATGTATGGGAAATTGAATTGGCAGGAAAACAAATTACTGGTTCCCTACCACAGTGGAATACTGCTGCTGGGACAAAATTGAACTGTGGTTTCAAAATGCAATTTGCTTCCTCTACAAGAAGTATTGCCTGGCTTTCTAGAAATATATGAATGTTCAGGAATAAAGGTTCCCGTGTGAAAATGCAGTTTCTATGGGGCATATAATGAAAGCCTTATGACAGAGATAAAGTTTGAAATTTGAAGTGGTGAGTGGTTCTTTCAGTTTCTAGACTACTTATTCCTTCCACCTCTCCCACTCAGTGTATGATTTTCTTGTCATAGATCCCATCACAAGAAAGTTTGAGGTTTGCCCAAACACTGCATCTTTGGATACTTTGAGTCTTACATACCACCAGGGATGGCCCTTATACCTTGCTGTTGACATCAGGGGTACCTGTAAAATACTTTGAAGGGGCTAATTCTGGGGGTTGCTGTTGATACTTCACTGACGTTATAGATTTGCTTGTGATGATCTTGGCAATGCAACCTTTGTTGCATGTCTGTCTGGTTCTGGCCATTATGGAAATCAACAGCAGTAAATGTACAGTGCATACATTGTAGAAGAGTTTCAGCAATGACTCTTATTCTGAGAGTATTGCTTTACAAAGTTTGACTGGCAGTTTCTCAAGCCCAAGGAATTTTTCTGACTGGATATCTTGCCTTCAGAGATGTCCATACTATCTGGACTCTTAGTCACACCACCACTGGCCTTCAGCTAACGGGCCCATAAATTCTGCAATTTACCTTTGGAATTCTCTTCACCTTTCTATATCCTCCTTTCAGTTTTTAAAACCCACTTCTCTTACCAGGGTTTCGGTCATGAGTTGTCTCTTTGTGGCTAAGTGTCAAAAGTTTGTTTCTTAACTTTTAATCAAAACACCCTTGGGTATTTTGCTATGCTAAAGATGAAAGAGTGTCAGTTGTGGCCACTGATATCTGGTTTATGGAGTCTGCTGATTTCCACCCTTTTAAACGCTGGTGGAGGTTATGTTCCCCGGGGTGTAGTCTATATACAATTGAGATAATGGGCTTATTGTATTAATGCGTGCTGTGGTAAATACCACATTAGCAATTTGTATGTCATTGCATAAAACATAAACTATGTCAAAACTCTGTAAAATAGGGACATTCATTAATATATTTTTAGTAGTAAAATTAATTGGGAGCTGGTATCTGCTGCATGATATTGGGGACATGTCAATTAAATTCTTCCCTCTCATATCCACCTGAGAAATGTACATTGTGCCCCGGTAGCTGCTGTGTAATAACTCATTGTAATTATGCTACCTGGCAGTATTAGTGATACCATTCATTACAGATATTAAGCTTACTAAATGGCCTCAGTGCAATTCAGAACAATATTGATCTATCACAAGCAGTCACCTGTAAGTCTACTTTTGATTGTATTTTGTTTTCTTATTCCTATTACCACAAAGCCAATGATGACCTCTGATATGTTTATTAAGGAGAGTCATTAAATCTATTTCACAACCCATATAATCTGCAAGGAAATATCAACATAATAGGTCGTCCTGCAATTTAAAAAAAAATTACTGTAGAAAAATTGTCTTTAAAGGCACATCCACCATACCTCCAAAATATATTTTCCTTTCTTATGTAGTGGGAGTAACCTTTAACATTGCATTGTGTGCAGATAGATGAAAATATTTCTCAGCCATTTGCACTGAATATTTGTGTATCATAGAACCTTTGCGTTATACATAAGCTCTCCAAAGTTCTACTTCTTTGAAGCTGGTGGCACAATATCTTGGAGATGGTGCATAAGCATGCAGCCACGACTGTATGTGTGCATTTAGTGTGTGCAATGCTGGACTAACTTTTTGCCCTGCAGTAAATTTATTCACTGGGTGGTAACTACTTATCTGCATTTCATAGTAAACAACCTTTCACTTCAATGTATTTTGTTCAAACAGGCCTATTGGTTTAAAAAAAGCTGGGGATTCCCTTGAAGGTAAATGAAAGAAATTCACAACTCCTCCATTATCAATCCATTATCTTCAACTCTTTGTAAGAGCTTGTTCCCCACATCTGATAGTGGGAAGCAGCTAATCCATTTAAGTCAAAATTTTCAGTCCTGTTTGCTTTGTGCCCTCTGTAACCTTCTGAGCTCACCCCTATTCAACTGAGAACATACTCTCGCTTCATCTCGAAAAGCAACCCAGACCTCACCCTTATCATTTGTTCACAAAGTCATAAGAATCATACAGCATGGAAACAGGCCATTCAGCCCAACTCATTCATGCCAACCAGTGGGCACCCTTTCATATTAATCCCATCTCCCAGCACTTGGTCCTGAGCCCTGTATGCCTAAGCAATTCAAGTGCTTATCTGGACACTTCTCAAATGCTGTCAGTGACCCAACTTCAACCACTCTGGCACTGCATTCTATGTACTTACCACTCTCTGGGAGAAGGTGGTCCCCTTCTTCCTCCTTCCGAATCTCTTCCCCCCTTACACTATATTTGTGTCCTCTAGTTTTATTTACCTCTGATATGGGGAAAGGATTCCTGTAGTCTACCCTAATTGTACTTATTATTTTATATGCCTTAATGATGCTCCCTCATTTAACCCCCTCTGCTCCAGGAAGAACAGACCTAGCTTCTCCAGTCTCTCGTCTTAACTGAACTGCCCCATCCCAGGCAACATGCTGGTGAATCTCCTCTGCACCTTCTCCAGCGCTATCACATCCTTCCTATCCTATGATGACCAGAACTGCACACTGTGCTCCATTTGATGTCTGAGCAAAGCTTTAGAAAGTTGGAATTACTAACAGAACTACTAACAATTTCTAGCAATCCTTCCTGTCCAAGGTTACTACATTTGTTCTTCATTTGGCATCTTTCAGCTTGGCTTCAGTTCTTCGGACAAGCAGTGAATTTGTCTAAACAATTACTATTGTACCCAGTGTGAATGATCATTTAGCATTCGTCAATACCTCCTGCAGTTTGGATTTCCACATGGTTTACAACATCATTCTTTTGCATTGTCTTCTTTCTTTCGTCACCCATCCAATCCACCCAGCACCTGGCGAAGCTGAAGTTCTCTTTAAAACAGAAAAGTCCCAGAAATTCATTGACATCAAGGGAGGCATTCCAAAGGTCTGTTTTGTTTGTGGGCCTATTACAACACAATTCAGCAGCACTGGGAATGGCCCTTACACACTTTCCTTTTGCATATTATACCATTGCTGAGCATGCAAGACAAGGTGTCAGGTCAGTGCAGCACCAGGGCGTAGTCCAAGGATCAGGGCAGGACATTGGGATCCCCATCAGGAATCAGACTGCATCATTTGCTTACAGTTTGGAACCAATCAGAAATCCAGGGAGCATAGTTGTAGGGTATTGGAGGTTTTGGTCAGGAAGAGGAGGATGAGATTAGTTGATGAGATCGGAGGACAAGGAGGAGAGGATGCAAGTAAGGGGATCCAGACAGGTGGGGTTTCTTGCCTGGGATTGGAACCTACTCAGGAAGCCGTTCTCTTAAAACCATTGTTCTGTGAGTGCCCAAGAACAGATGAACCTTGGAGCAACATGAGCTGGTTTCCCAGGCAACGCAATACAAAGCATTGCATGGGAAGTGACATCCCATACCTGTCTGGCATAGAAATTGCATTGTCATTTCATGTATAAATCACAACCAGAAATGCCACTCTAATCCTAAACTATGTGATTTAACCTGGAAGTCATCTCAATTATGTTACACTCCAGCAATAACTGAAGAAAATCTCTGCTATGTATATGAATTTCTAGGCCAAGCTGTTTAAAATTATATTGGGTGTTTACAGAATAGGATGTTCACATTGCCGGAAGGGTTAATGATCAGAGGACACAGATTTAATTATTAGCAAAAGCATGGACATAAAAAGGAAAGTCTTTTCTTTTTGTGCCTGAATACACCACCTGGAAGAATTCTACAAGCACACAGAATAGCTGATTGCAAAAGTGACATGGATGTGCATTTGAAAAGGCAAAAAAAAGGAAGGCAGTGGCAATTGAGTAGAGAGTTACACCCATTAGATGATTCATTCAAAGGGCCATCAAAAGCCTGTTGGCCAAATGCTCTCCTACTGGCTGTCCCATTAAGACTAAGAAATTCGATCAAGTAGCACAATGTTAGTGCGGATTATGCAAAACAACCTAAACAATAGATTGTTCCTGAAATGTGAACCACAGTTTATCGTGTGCCCCACAAAAGATGAAATTTTCTTTCAAGGTTCTTTGTGTGTGTCTGATAAATTAATGGACAGAGACACCTATGCATGTACACTGGCTTCCAATGCACAAGGAGTCCAGTGCAGAGAATCTGCTTTGAGTAGGCCCACTTTAAGTTTAAAAAATGTACCTCTTCCGAACATTCCATTCCACCGCATATCCACACTGCACCAGAAGCCCCTTAAGCTGCAACAACCCAATCCTCGCCCCAGTAGTCAAACCAATGGGGAACTGTTGGAGGAAAGTTGTTTCAGTGTGTTAACTGTGTGTAAGGCTGATTCTGTTGTGCACAATATCTTGGGCTTTTTGCACAGTAGAATTTTAAGTAGCAAATCCACAGGTGGACCAGGCACTTCCTAGTTCAAATGTCTTTCTGGGTAAAAAGAACATTTAGCCCCATGATTCTAATATTGGAGGCACAGTTGTTAGTGCAGCTGCCTTGTTGCTACAGATTTGATCCTGACATCCAATGCTGTCTGTGTAGAGTTTGCACAATCTCCTTGTGAACATGAGTTTCCATTGAGTACTCTTGTTTCCTTCCACATCCCAAATAAAAAATGCTGGTAGGTTAACTGGTTACTGTAAATTAACCTTTGTGTAAGTAAGTGTCAAAAGAATTAAAGGGGAGTTGATGATCAAGCAAGAGAGTAAGTTGTAGTCTACAGAGAAATAAGGAGAAGTAGATGGAACTGATAGGTTTACTATGTTAAGAGCCAGCATGGACTGTTTGGCCTCCTTCATAGGAAATGAGTGACTTCTCTTACCACTGCTGCAGTCATTGTGGACTCTTGAGTCCTTTTCTATATGCTACGCAAGTCGAGCATATCCATAAATATGCAACTGTACTCATCTTTATTCACCACTCCTGACATCTATTGAGTTATTAGTAGCACAATAATGAGCATTAAATGTACCACAGGAATATTTTGACTCTATTTTTACTAGGCTGACTGAAAGTTCTGCAAATCTGTGGCAGTGATCCCATATTAGAATGAAGGAAGTGCCCTCCCATCTCTTGAATTATTTATAATTTGGTGTTATTCGTGAATAACCTCGGGTGTAAATGAGACATGCTGGAAAATGAAACTCCTATCAAAACTAAATTGGTTATGATAATTCAGAAAGAGAAGATAGCGGCACTTCAGTATTTAAAATAATACAAGCACAGACACAATCAATTGTCTAGCCTACAGGTTCTCAGACTGCAAGTTATTCAGAGGCCAGAGCAATTTTTTGTGTGGATATCTCTTAATGGTTATTTCTAAAAGCTTCTCAGTATATCACCTGGTAACTAGATCTCCGGACATATCTGCAGTTAGCAATCTTTATAATATAGCTTGTCTTTAAGCAACATCTCTGTTTAGCCATACGAGGTGGTTTAGGATTTCCTTGAGCAGCGGGAAGATTTATGTTTCATTTATATTGTAGAATCATTTTCCAAAGCAGACCTGCAATCTGTAGCACCGGTTGCTGTAGAAACTGGTTCATTCATTATGTCTGGTTTCCAGAGCAGCAAGAATGGAATTAAACCATCTGCACCTGCAGAAATATATCACAGTAACTATGACTTCCCATGGCCCAGAGCATAGCCACCAGGAGTAGTAGGTTGGTACAGGCACATGGAACTTTTAACTGCACTGTAGAGGACGAGTCTGTGCATTTCAGTTGATTAATCCACAAGTGTCTTGACTTTCATTGACGACCAATTTTAAATCATGTCGCCATCAGCAATCATGTTGCAGTAAGAGCCGGCAGTGGTGGTCATGGAATCAACCACTCGTTTAGGTACATACCACCCAATTTGATTTCTAAGCTCTGAGTACAAGCTCCCTCTGCCCTGCCCATACCTTTAATGTACCTTCCCTCTGACTGTGGGCTCCACCTTTCTTATAGACTGAACCTAGCAATGCCTGTATGACTGTACTTACTTCTCTGGGATGTCACCAACTTCGGAGCTGCCCACAGATGCAGTTTCTAACTTTCAGACAAAATAAGGTGCTGCTTATTTTGAATGATACTTCCACTATTTTCTCTGCCAAGAACAGTGGTCCAATAGACTGATGGTTAAGTTCCTGGGTTAGCGGCTTGAGTTCAGCTCCATTGATACAGAAATAAGACTTTGAATCCCAGCATGGTGGCTGGGAAATTTAGATGCAAGCAATTAGTTAATCTTGAAAATACTGACAATTAAAATCTGCGGTTGCTGGAAGTCTGAAGTAAAAACACAAAATATTGGAAACGTTCAGCAGGTCAGACAGCATCTGCGGAAAGAGAAACAAAGTAAATGTTTCAGATCAAAAGCCCTTCATCAGAAATGAGAAAGATAGAAAATATTGAAAATATTGGATTGTTATAAAAGTGCTTCAGGGAAAAACATTTATCATTCTTAAAACAGTTTGGCATATGTGTGGCTCTGGGCTCACCAATTTCCTCAGTTCTGGGGAAGACAGGGATGAGAATAATAGGATAAATTCAATGATCTTTTAATTCTCGTTTTCATTTAAAAAATATATGTGGATCTTTTGGTACTATTGCAATGTGGGCTGGATGGTAAACTACAGCTGCATATAGTAAGCTAATAAAACATAGAGTGGCCATTTTGAGAGGAAC
>JARFYF010000058.1:18193308-18206487 GCA_030265395.1 Rhina ancylostomus | reverse complement strand
TGTTTCCCCAAATAGGGAGCATCAGTGCCAATAACCCGGTACTGCTTCAATTCCGTCAGGAAGTGGCAACATAGATTAACAAACCAAAAACAACTCAAGGAAGTTACAGCCCTGAGCTGTTGTGTTTGAGATCAAAACAGTTTATCTCACCAAATTTATGATATTACTCATCATGAGCAATATATTCATGATGATGTTTACTTTGAAATTTTTCTTCAAATATTTTTATGCTTTGTCATAATAAGAGGGTATATGAATGAGGCCTTAGTCATTGATTAATGTTTAATTTGTTTTTTTTAATAGGAACCATCCAAGTTGCGCAAAAGAACATCACATTTCTGGAGCTCAATATACTGGAAGATGGCCCTTACCTGCTCCAGGATTTATCACTGAGTCACAGCTACATCGGTATTGTATATTTCCCACAATATTTTCTCTATGTTGTCCCTCATCTGCTGGAGGCACTGACTTAATATGGGAGCCACACATCAGGCAGCAGAAGCCCTCTCCATTAAATACGTTAGTCAGTCCTCTTGTTATGGGGTAAACAGTGTTCACACTCAATTCAAGTTGAGGCAACATGAATGAATATGGAAGTGTACCCTGTCGCCATCAAACAATCACAAACATGTTCTTTCCAGCAAGACCCATTGGAGGATTGGCCACTGGTTATAGTGCCTCAGCAGTCAGCTGAGATCAGTCTCTGTAACTTGGTCCTTGAAGTTGCAGTCTTTTGGCCTTGAATCATTTTGCTGCTCAGTCCTTTAACAAGGTGGAGTTATTCAATATTTTCAAGAATAACCTTGTGCTTGATCTTTCTTCCACAGGATACTCTCTCACCTCTGGAAAGCAGATCACACATAAAGATAACTTCAGCTATGTTGCAGGAGGCCCCCGCTATAATCACACAGGGGCAGTATTTCTGCTTGAGCAAGAAAAAGAAGATAAACTGCATATAAAACACACCATAACAGGACATCAAACAGGGTCATACTTTGGGAGTTCTGTGGCCGTTGCTGATCTTGACAGTGACAGGTATGTAATCTGGATCTTTCAAAGCCACTGTATGAATGAATGACTTTTACCATTCAGTTTGTAAAGAAAGAATGTTTTTCCTTGTTGGGGAACTCAGCGGGAATATCTATGTCTATGAGATAGGCAAAACAAGGCCCAAACCCGACAGTCAATATCAGCTCAAAAGAAAGGTTATAACTGAATATGAGCCTTTCCTGAACTGTTTCCTCAGAGGTCCTCTAATTTCTTATGGGAGAGTTTGACTTTTATGAGACTGTGAGATTTAGGATACAATGCTGACACATCATACTTTGCCATGGTCTCTCATTTTCTTTTTACTTCCCCTCTGTGCTTTCTGTGAGCCGCCTCATCCTCACTTGTGTTAATAACTTGCCATTTGTCATAAGCTCTTCTTTTCTGTTCTATTTTACTTTCTTTTTGGTCATCCAGTGAGCTCTCACTTTAAATTCCCCACCTTCCTCCCTTATAAAGGAATGTACATGAACTGTAGTTGCAACAGCTTCAGTTTAAATACCTTCCATTGTTCAATTACAGTTTTGCCAATCAAGCTTTGATTCCAATTTACCCAGACTTGTGTGTTTTCATCCCACTGAACTTGGCCATTATCCGATTGATGTTTTACTTTGAAATTGTCTATATTCTTTTCCATAGCTCGTCTAAATTTTATAATACGATTACTGCTTTCTAAATGTCATGTACCAAGGCTTGATCCACTCAACCTGACTTGTTTCACAGAAACAATGTCTCACTTGTTTCACAGAAACAAGTCTAGCTATACTGACACGAGAGACTACAGATACTGGTGCAAAAAACAAACTGCTGGAGGAACCCAGTGGGTCGAGAAACATCTGTAGAGGGAAATGGGCAGTCATTGTTACAGGTCGAGGCTTTTTATCTGGACTGTCCATTTCCCTCTATAGATACTGCCTCACCTGATAAATTCCTCGAGCAGTTTGTTTTTCGCTCCAATATTGCCTCCTTTGTTGGGCCAAAAATGTACTGAACAAGAGCATTCCCTCAGCCACATCTCTGAAATTTGGATAAGTACACGGGTAGGAAAGATTTAGAGGGATATGGGCCAAATGCAGGCAAATGGGACTAGATTAGGGGGACACCTTGGTCATCATGGAGGAGCTAGGCTGAAGGGCCTGTTTCCATGCTGTATTACTCTATGACTCTACTATACAACTCATTTCCTCTTCTTCCTTTCCCCTAATTCCATTGCAATCCCAATCTATATTTGGATAGTTGACATTCCCCATTATCACTGCTCTATGTCTTTTACACATTTCTGCAATTTCTCTGCAAAACTGTTCCACAATTCTTCCCTATGACCTCTAGATTCTCCTAACAATTTCTCCATAATTTATTGTTACAACCAGATTTCAAAAAAAAGAATTTTGTTCGAATTGTGTGCCAGTTGAACAGTGCAATTTCAGACTATGAGCAACTTGCATTCAGTGAGAAGGTAATGTAATGTAATGCTGTGAGCTGGAATCCTTCCTGACCCAGTATCAGGTGGCGCAGAACATCTCATAGTTCTGTGAGCAATCTTCGGAGAAATCTGGAGTAGAAATTTATCATCAGTCATGTGACCTAAACATATAATAATGGTTGTACATTGTACCTGGTTTCTGAAATTCAATTTCACTTCTTCAATGGAACTGAATTTCAGAAGCAGTGAGTAACCAAAATATGTAACTGTTATTGGAGGTTTGACAGAGGATGACTTTCCACCCCTTCATGTTTCTTCAGTGAACTCTAGTACTTTTCCCTTTTCCAGTTTTCTCCTTTCCTCTCTTCAGACGGGTCTGTCTTGACTCAGTGACAGCCCTATGTCAAACAATTTAGGACTCCGGTGGTAATCCAGGTGCCTCTTTGGTGTAGTAGCAAGAGCGCAGCATTTTTTAAGAATGAGAGAATAAATTGAATCTATTTCCCTTCAGATGAATCTAAAGACACTGCGGCATTTTTTGAAAAGCCTGGATGTTCTTCTAGTGTCCTTACTGATATTCATTGGCAACATTAGATTGTACAGTCATTTATTTCTTTGCTGTTTGTTGGGTCTCTCTGTTGATCTTTGGCTGCCTATTTCTCTGTATTACAACAATAATTATACTTCAGGAATGATGAACTAACCAATAAACTAATTATTCTGAGGATGTGAAAGGTACCGCTTTAATGCAACTTCCTTCTTTCTTAAAAGCACTGAGTGTTGCTAATGTACACTTGCACAGTACTGGCTGGTTGCCAGTACTCCACTTTTTGGCTAAGCTTTATATTTGAACCTAATGAGTTATCCTTCAGCTACTCTACAGTGGGCAGTAGCCCATGCCCAGATGCTGCATTGTCCTCATCTGATGTCCACGTACATATGAACACAAGTAGAGAATGCAATGTAATGATTAACAATGAGAACACTGGTTAATTATTATTTCTTCCTTCGCCTGCAGATGTGAGACTAACCACTAGCCTCCTTTAGCAAGAGAAAATACTGGAAACCCCCAGCAAGTCAAGCAGTTTTCTTTAAAAATGACAAATCGAAGACCATCATCTGAAATAGGAAAAAGAGAAAGAGGATTAGAGAATGTAACATAGGCTAAGGGCAGGGCCAAGGACCTTTCTGATTAGTATGGTTCACAACAGATATCCAATTATCAACTATGTTGTTGTGCTGGTGGAATTCTCCATTAAGCACCAGCTGCTTGTTTAGTGAAAATAAACCTTTACCGTTCCCTTTTAATGAAATCCAGTGGATTTAAATGTCATAGTACTTCATTTATTGCTCATTTCAAAGTAGATAAACAGACAATGTTGCATTCTGTTCATACGGGGCTAGACTATAAGTAATTTATGTCAATGATGATCTAATCATGTTATTTTGTTGAAATTAGTGATTTGTTTTGCTTTTCAATACAGTTGGCAAGACCTTATTGTTGGAGCTCCTCACTACTTTGACCACAGGAAGGAGATCAGTGGCGCTGTGTATATTTATATGAATGAGGCAGGGAAGTTCTCTGAAACACCAAGCCTGGTGTTGAATGGTTCATTAGGGTCCATGTTTGGTCACACAGTCAGCAGCATCGGAGATGTTAACCAAGATGGATTTCAAGGTTAGATGATTTGTTCGCTGTTTAAAAATGAAATGCTTCAGATTGCAATGTACGTGATCAATGTAACTTACTGTCCTTCTAACTCCACTGAAAAGTTCCATCAGAAATCTGCAGGAACCAAAACTATATACATGAGATCCTGCAGTCACACTCTGAGTGTGTGTAGCCCCCTTCCCATGCCAAAATTCTCAGATTTCAAGTGGCCAGGAACCCCCACTTTTACCTGGCTGTAGGGCCGAGGCTTGGGTGACCGCAACTAATTAAATCAAAATGTCATTCCATTGCTGTGACTCTTTAAAATTGGTGGAGGTGGGTGAATGGGTATATCATTATCTCTCCCTATATTGCTCTACCTGTCTTAACCGTCCCTCACAGGACAACCCTTCCATACCTGAGATCATCATAGTGAACTTTCTCTGAACTTGCTGCAGTTGAGAAGGACGTTCTTTTTTATGAGAGCTGTGTTGTGGCCACAACAGCCCCATGTAACTTGGGAAGTTTCTACTCACCCTTGACATATTTTTTAAAAAGTGAGTTCGGGAGGGAATTGTCTTTCTGTAAGTTTGATCAGTGATCTACAGATTTTGTTTTTGCAGCAGGACCTGATGTACCAACCCTCAGAAATTAACTGTTTTTATCCATTCATTTATGGGGTGTGGGCATGGTGCACAAAGCCAACATTTATCGCTGTTAGTGGTGTCGAGCTGACTTCACTGGCAGACTGTGTTGAGGGTTGTTTGGTGGATCTGAGCAAAGTGGGGTTGTTGCCATCTACTGGTCAGATGATGCTATTTCAGTGAAGATAGTTGACCGAGTACCAAAATTAGGCCAAGAAACATTAACCTTAAGTATGTTCCAAGAAAGTGTGACAATCTTTAATCTCTTTTGCAATGTTTATCCATCGAAATGGAGAAGCTATTTATGAATGGTGAGCATGCAATTGTCCTTTAATTCTGCTGTGCCTTATGAGAAGACTGCTGTGTTAATCTTGCCACAGGCAACCCCTGTGTTATGGCCTTCCAGGTAACAGAAATTCGCCCTTAGAGAATTCACAAATCATACCCAGAAATTTGAGATATGGAATAAAGTTTACTCTCATGGAATTTATGTAGGAAAGAAGTAAATAAACACAATTTTTTTTCAACATATTTCTTGATGCATGCATAGATGGCGCAACTTTGTGATATGGAAAATCATGAAATGGACCATTTGCTCAGAACTCAACCCCCATTACACCTGGGTGGACTGTGTTCATGTCAGCCTTTTCAGAGAGTTGTCCTGGAATGGATATGATTTGCTGGGATGACTTCTGACTGAAATTTCCTCTCCTAATCAAAGTGGATAATGCACTAAACACACCCACCTCATCTCTCGGAACCTTCAGCACGTTTCATTCAGACTTTTCCCACTTAGGGAGCAATGACTGAATACTCGTGTCATTTGGCTGTGCAAAGAGAGCATGAGAACCTCTCCCCATCACCCTTCACACATGTACTTGTCAACATTATAAATACTTGAAAGACAACTGCATTGAATAAGAACACATCTGAATTAATATCACTGTTCACCAGACCCTTAGATTGGAAGTTCTCCCACTAGCTATTGGTGGAGGGATTTTGTGTCATTACCTGCACCCAAGGTCTGGCTTTCACCTGGGACTCAGTTGCCTTCTTAATTACTGCTCAGACTGAGATGGCACACCAAAGAAAACTTGTATAGCTGTAGCGAGGTTCTCGAACAAGTCAGTTTGTTCTACTCTAAACCTATGTTGTACACCAGGAAACATTTCAATTAGGAGCTCAAATGCTTCACTCACCTAAAAAAACTTCTGGTACTTTATAGTATTTGCATTACAATAGTTGCAGATTTTACAATATCTTTTTTTCCTCTGTGGATTGTGATCATTGGTTATAGTTTTATGTTGGCATTGCCTGACATCAGTTCCCTGATCCTCCTTGTCAATAATGACTCTTCCCCCGGTCATCTGTATGTAAAGAAGGACCAGTTTTCCTATCTAAATTACATCCTCACTGATCATGTGACGGTACTTTTCTGTTCATAGTCTGACATACTAACTCCCCCGCATGACTATTTTTCTTCTAATTAACTCTGTCTTGTAGTCTGAGCACTTCTCTAATTCAATTGCTGCAATGGCCACTTTGAACATAGCCTTCAACCTACCAATGCTCGTCTGTCTTAATTTTCCATAATCCTTTTCCAGTACATAAAGCACTTAAGTTGATCATATTCACAAACTTTCCCCATTTTCTTATAATTCCTGGAGATTCCTTCTTCAGTTATATCTTCAGGTGGGCTTTTGGATGTGTTGCAGTCCAGCCAGCAGGGAGCTGATGGATCTTTGCTGTTCCGGCTCATTGTATTTTGTTGTGCTGAGAGATTTCTGTGATGGCCCCAAGGCCCTTTTACGGAAGCACCACCCTCCAACCGTACCTCTCTTCCTGTCTCCTGTCTCCTACAACCTAATCCCTGCTATCTTTAGAAATAGTGAAAAGGCCTCTGACAACATGCACTTCAGAAAGTCACAGGGCACCTGTGGGTGGGGCTTTAGTTCCCGTCACCTGTGGCTGATTTGCTGCTCACTGCTGGCTGTGCCTTGGGGAGTGACTGAGAGAGCAGCAAAGCGAGACATTGGGGTTACAGAGGGTTAGTGGGCTTCAGGACCAAAGTGGGGCACAATGGACAATAGAGAAAAATAATCTACCATGTGCAACACATTTAATACATCATGACTTTTTCCAGCAGAGACTCACTCTAGTGTTATTTTTAAAATACTTCCATATTTATGTGTAATTTGGATCATGTACTGCTGAGTATTTTCACATTTCAAGTATAAACAATACAGAACGTTAAAGGTCTGTGGAGCACTTTGCAGGGTTGCTAATGACAACACAGTGTCATTATTCAACTGATTAAGCCTCTTGCCATAAAGCAATAAAAGTGCTTTGTACTGAGGTAAGGTACCAAGGTACTCAGGTAAGGTACTCAACAATAGGTGCAGACATTCTCTATGAATAAGATACTTTTAAATGTAAGGGGTTTCATCCCTCTTGGATTGACAAGGAGTTTCCTAGAATTGAGGCAACTCCCATGCTCGTATTTCTATGAGAAAAATGGTGGTTAGCAAACTCCCCTGTCAACTTTTAATGATGTGGATCTTTCATTCTATTAAACTGAGTCACCTCACATTTCTGGA
Organism: Rhina ancylostomus; assembly: GCA_030265395.1. Classification (NCBI taxonomy): domain Eukaryota; kingdom Metazoa; phylum Chordata; class Chondrichthyes; order Rhinopristiformes; family Rhinidae; genus Rhina; species Rhina ancylostomus. The sequence goes on along the minus strand of JARFYF010000058.1, from coordinate 18,199,125 downwards.
CTGTCTCTGTATTATCTCATGATAGTCACTTTCAACATCTTACATAAGTGCATGTGTGTGCCCATCAGCTCTGGTTATAGAAGAGTTTCTTTGTTATTTTCCAATCTACTTTCACCCTGAGTCTTACTGAAAAAAGGGACAGCAAGGAGAGTCATCCTTCGCTTCTCCAACATCAGGAATTGCACATGAGCCTTGAGGGCAATAGGAAGGTGTGGAGGCATTGGGAAAATGTGTGGATTTATGTTATTCCTGAGGGGATAAATGGATTATTCACAGTTGGTCTAAAATCTAATCAACTAGTGTCTCTGAATAGATGGCAATGCTGGAATTTAAACCAAACACACATAAACAAGAAATGCTAGTACCAGGAATGCAGAGCTTCATAAGTGTGGCTTGAACCCAATGCACTTTCCTAGCCTCTTCACTGTTGACCTTGTAGTTCCCAGAACTTTTCCTCCCACAGATGATGTCCCAAAATCACAAGTAACTTGAAGTGAATAAACCATTCAATGCAACCACATCTGTAAACCATAAGTGTCATGTGATTGGAATTCTCATAAGCAGATATCACATGATCAAACTTCCCAGGGTATATCCATTGCCAGCTGGCAACCCCAGTAAACCTAAAGAGCTAGCAGCAGAATTGGTTTCCATAAAACTTCTGAGTTGTCATCGAATCCCATCTGCTTTATGATCGTCTTTCAGGGAAGGCAATTTGCCTAACTAACTTAGTGTGGGCTGTATGTGGCTTCAGTCCAACAACAATAGGTTGAGCTTAATGGCCTAGCATGCATTCCACTCATTGCCGAGTCCCAAGGTTCGTCCTGAACATATCCATAACGCAGGACTCTCTGCTCTCTGGGCTGTTCCAAAGGATGTATACTGAGACAAGCATCAACTGCTGCTGCAAGATCATCAGCTTGGTGAATGACTCTCTCTTCTCTGCTTGAAGCTTTGATCTTTCAGTGTAAGGAGATGCCTGCAACTGAATGCTGCCAACTGGCACATTCCAAGAACCAGGAGTATGCAGTGAGGGATGCTTTGAAACTCAGTTTACCCACTGCTGAGGTTCTGTGGGGAAGGATCAGAACCCAGGGGCCAGCCACCTCAGGACACTGAGGGTCTGGGACCTGTGTAATACCTCTTAAGCACTTCACTGATTCATTGTTTGGGGATAAAACTTTAGTGATGATTATTCATTGTAAGTTAATGTATCAAATTGCATGGTGCAATGAGTAAAGATAGTGGTATGCCCTGATTATGTTTATTTTATAAATAAAGTATATCTTTGGAAAAAAACTGAGATGAATAATATATGCTGGCTTCATTGATACCCCTATTAACAAATAAAAAATAGTTTCAAATTTGGTTGTTTAGAATTGTTTCATACAGTTATAGAGAGATACAGTATAGCACAGAGACAGGTTCTTGGGCCCACTGAGTGCACAGCATCCATCAATCACCCATTTACGCCAATCAAGCATTGATCCCATTTATTATATCTTTCCCATGTGCTGGTAGGTTAATTGGCTACCATCAATTATGGCTTAATATGGGCAAAAGAATTAAAGGGAAGTTGATGGGCATGAAAGAGGCAGTAAGTTGCAAGGCCACAGGATAATAAGGAGAGGTGGAATAGGACGATGAGATCTTTCTGTTGTGAGCCAGCATTAATCTGATGAGCTGAATGGCCTTTTCCTGTGCTGTGATAAATAAGTACTCACAGTGCAGTGCTGGATTGGAACAAAAGTAGGTTCCATATCTTTATGGTTCCGTACAATCCACTTCCCTTCCCCCACTCACCACTCCCATCCTCAATGTGTTAGTCTTCCCCAATGGCTCTTTGATTGGCCTGCTGCCCTTCCAGGTGCCAACGGAAGCTCCATTCTCTCCACACTCGATCACTGCCCCCCACCCTTTGCCCCAGTCAGATCTTTGCCTGCTGCCTCAATCTCCCCACTGGCTTTGCTTCCAGGCAATATATTTTCACCCTCCTCGGAACTGGGCAACACTTTCACTTGCCGAAGTTTGCATTAACAAGCTCGTGAACGGAAGCATCATTGTCATGCTGCTGCAGATACAGTCCAAGGAACATCAGGATTCCTAGGCCACAGTGTTTTATTGACAATTTTTCTATAGCAGGTACAGAAACCTTTTCCAAACAATAATTACACATCTACACAAGGCTCCGTATTTAACCTGTGAACCTGGTTTGATATTTTCAGCACTTCTGTATTCTAAGCATTTTTTCTCTCTCTTCGTATGCATTGAAATCTCAAATGTTAATGTTTGGCAATGATCAAAAGAAGACAGTGCATTCACAGGCTCCACTTGTGTGCTCTATATACAGACTCTGTTAACTGCAGTTAAAAAGCCTGACAGCCACAGCTGTAATCTCTCACTCTGTTGTAACAATTTAGATGTCTGAATGTTCCTTTGAATGTTGACTGCGGTGCTACAGTAACTGCTGATCTTTCAGCAAAGGAACACACAGCTGAATACACCCATTGTCCATTGAAGGATTAAGGGGGCTGTTCAAAACATTGCAACTTTAAACGTTCTAAGGTGCCACCATACATTTAATTTTTCAACCAGTTTCACTGAAGTGTTCAGACACTATATTGCTTCCCATGGTTTCTCCAGCAGCTTTTCTGATGTAACATGTACTGAAATGATGATTTCAGCACCTTGTGGGGCTTAAGTTTGTCTCCACATCCCGTGAAATGGCATTCCTCTTTTACTATATGAAAAACAAGAAGAAGTCTGAGTTCCTCAACAATTAACAATCCAGTTTTTAGAGCCAGATATTCCAGAAGCTTTAGCATCAATTTGACGGGAATACCCGGTCTTTTTGGAAAGAGGTATCTCTAAAATATCAAGTTGATGAAATGTTGTAAATTTCTTCAATAACTGGTTGTACCACCTGAGCCTCATACCCGAGCTCCCCAGTCTAAATGAACCTGTAGCCAGTTATTCCCAGAATGGTTCTGTCTGTGGGCATGTTTCACAATGGGCACTGCTCAGTTTAGGAGCTCAGCTCAAATCATGCTTCCCTGTTGATGCTGTCGTGACTTGCTTGTGAACTCATGAATCCATTTATCTGCATCATTTACCCGCCCTCTGTTGCATTTAGTTGATGTTCACAGAGAGCTTGGATGTATGTTTCCCCCTTAGCTGTGTTCAGCTCACATTCTGTATCAAATCTCAGTACAACAGCATCAGGAAGGAAGTCCTTGACTGGAATGATGGAGGTCAAAGCAATTCTTCTCTGGGAGAGTTTTGCTGGAGCAAAGCATTGGTGAACTTGAGGTTTGATGGTTGTTTCAAAGCCAAAAATTAATTTTCACAGCAGTTGAAATATGCCAGAGATTTCAGTCTGATGTAGATCAGGGTCAATTGACTGCTCTGGGACATCCATTTTTAAACCTGGAGGAAAATTAAGATCTTCCAAGAGATTTATTTATCTTTTATTGCCTTATTGTTCCTATTTATTATCATTGTATTTTACAATCATATTTTAATTCCTGGTTACTTCAAATCACATTTTGAATCATTGAGAAAGAGTTTAAATTAATGGATGATGAGTCACTCCTCACATAAAGGGTCTCCCTCCACTCTAACACTGAGGCAAAAGTTCCAACGACTGTCTATTGGGAGGAGCTAGGTGGATTGACATAGCAGAAAAATTATCTTCTACGATGTCCTAAAAATTGTGACTTGGGTCTAATCAACAGACCCGTCCAATGGAATAATTCGACAATTTCATTTCCATTTTTTGGTAGCCTTGTGGTTTAGAGAACCTGCCAGATTATTATCAAGCTATTACCAGTTCTGTGTAATGGACCATTAAATCTCATTTGCTGGGCTACAGAGTTCTTGACTCCAATCTAGAGGACCTGACTTGAGACTGTGCTATATTAAATCTGATTCTAAATGCCAATGGCAGGTGTGTGTGGCACCTGAGTTGCCTTGATAGGGGCATGGTACTAGCTCATGTGAATTTCTAATTCAGAAATATAATTTTCAACACATCCTTCACCAAATGAGAATGTCGATAAATTAGTTCATTTTAAAAGTACTTTGTAGAGATTTGTTTCTGCACTGGGAATCGGGCAGCAAGATCAATAAGGCACTGATCTGTTTGACCTTATTGAGTGGCTGAGCTGGTTCAAGTGGCCATGCAACAGACTTCTACTTCTGTTTATTAAAAACCATCCTTTTTTTGATGGCTGTCTGCAGAACCATATTCCAATCTCCTGCATAGCCATTCTCAATATCCGAGCCTTAACAGTGAGCATTATGTCAGTATTCATCTGATGGGAACTGACAGAATCACAACTAAGCCCATTTCTGATCTGGTCCTTGACCGAATTTCCATACATTTTCGGTTCTATTAGAGGTTTTGGATAATGATGAGGAGTGGGATTCCAGTACAACATTCCGGACCATCAAGAACAATAATAAGTGTTTTAGTCTTCCACTTACTATGATCAATCCACACAACACATGACAGAGACTCAACACAAGACATTTATAGTCTATGTGTTCTGTCACCATTTACCTGAGGGTTGCACTGGTGTATGTTTATATCGTCAGGAAATAATACAGATTGGTAACTCTCATTCTCTTTTCAAAATCCTTTGACAACCATTTCTGAAAATTTGTAATAATTTAACAAAGGTCATGAAAGTACTGGATATAATCCCCAATATAATGATAAAAATGTTGTAACCCAATGTAATAAAAATTTAATTTGATTTTTTTCAGTCACTGTTAAATATTTGGCCTGATTCATCCTTCTGGGTGAGATGTTTAATAAATGTAATTATGCAGATAATTAGGCTGATGGGAGAGAAGAAACATCACAGATTCCTGCAGTCTTTAGTGTGCCAGTCTTCCCTGAGCCAGTCAGTGGTCACACATATTTGTGTGAATTTTCCCATCTCGTAGGCATGATTCTCTGCATGCAGCCAGGTAAAAGGTTAGTCAAACATGTTTGCTTTTGTTCCACAGATATCGGTATTGGAGCTCCTTATGATGATTATGGTTATGGTAAACTTTTTATCTACCATGGCGGATCAAAAGGACTGGCTCCTAAACCTAGTCAGGTATGCTGCAAAATGTACTTAATTGCACTGAAGCAGGCTACTTGCCAAACCAGCCATTTACCAAAGTTTATGCCCCATTTTACCCTCCTCCTTTCTTGCTTAGCTAATCCCCTCCACACAGCATCTATTCCCTTCTGCCTCATGGGTACCCAGCTTCCCTTTAAAGAGATTTATGCTATTCACCTTCATGGTTGTAAATTCCACAGTCTTTGAGTGGAGAATTTCCCTTTGATAATGCAACTGTGTTTAGGCTTGGACTATCTGATTGCGTCAGAGAGAAAATGGGGGCAGATGGATAAAGGTTGCAAAAACAGCAAAATAAAATTTCTTGATTGCTTAGCGAGTAACTGCTCTATGTGGTTTAGTTTTGAGACAGTTTTCAGATTTAATCCCCGAATCAATGATGTAGCTAAATCCGATGGAACAGTATCTGTCCCAGGTAGAGGGGGAAGGAATTGACTGGGATTCTGCTCCTGATTTCTGTGCCCTGCTGGTGAGTGTGACTGCCATAAGTAAATAAGCTGAACCTCAGCTGTTACGCTTCCTGTAGTGAACTTGTTTGTTGAAGTACTGAGGTACATTTGAGAAGTTGTGAAGAATTTTACACTTTCCAAACTCTAGTTCTTTTTATTGAACAACATGTTAGTTTGACTTATCTGATAGATAAAAGTATAACCTTGGTGTCAGACTTTGTTCAAACTGTCTATGA
>JARFYF010000058.1:18078687-18090168 GCA_030265395.1 Rhina ancylostomus | reverse complement strand
GTAAAGAGAGACCTGTGGGTCTAGGATGAGTGCCTAGGGTCAAACCAGTAACTGACCTGAAGGGATGGGTTCTGAATGGAAGATTGGGTAGGAAAGGGTCTGACGGGAAAATTGATGGGGGATGGAGAGGAGTGGAAAGTTGGTGTTAGGGTGGGTCTGAAAGAAAGGTTGGGTTAGGGAAAGGGGACTGACACAAATATTTGGTCTTGTAGAGGGTTGAGTGGGCCATACAAAAAAAGGTCAAGGCTAGTGCCAGCAGTAGTTGGGTTATGGCTGGGGAGGAAGGGGAGGGGAGGATGGGGTTAGTTCCAGGACACAGGGAGCCGGGTTGGGTTGATGCCATCCGTTTATCAGGGAAACAGTGCCCCAACTTTGTACATTCAAATGCCTCAGAAACACAATGGAAGTTCACTGTCTTTCATGGTGGAAATGAGCATTGTGAAACAAAGGAACACAGCTTCAGTAGTAAATATGCTGCACCTTGATTGGCAGTTGAGGTATTTGAAAATTCTAACAGTGTTATAACTCAATTCAATAATTTTTCCTGTTAAAATGTGTGACGGAGCATCAATTTCAACAGAAAGCACTTGAAATGGTTATATTGAACCAGAGATAAAGCTTTCTTCATTTTATAAACCTATATGATATTTGATTAATTATGAAATTTATAATTCAGTTGCTTTGTCATCATTGCAGCAGAATTATGATTAAAACCTTAAGGCATGAAAAAACTCCTGTTGTAACTGTCTTACACCATCTGCTGGTTATCCTGATTCTTGCTCCCCAACGTCTTTCCCCTTTGCCTTATTTTCAAGGCACATTGAAACAGCGGGATGTCTTTTGCAAATGTTGCGGACGTCACTGGAAACAAACGAAAATGCCTCTTTATTCCAGATTTACAGCTGAAGACACATGTACATTACTTCCTTTTCTATATGATATCCTTAGTATGCATGGCCCATCATTCAGGGAAGTGATGTGGGTGTAATGGAGATGCAAACATTTACCTTTAAACCACACTTTTTATACACTATATTTACACAACTGGATGTCCAAATTACTCACCAAAGCCCAAAGCCTAAAACCTAATTAAGAAGAGGTTGATTTCTTTGGCCATCATAAGCAGAGAAACAGGTCCTTCATCCCACCAGAACCAAGCCAACCATCAAGCACCCATTCATACCAATCGTACACCACTTCCCATTTTATATCACTCCCTCTACACCCCACCCACCCTCCAGATTTTACCACTCACAGGGGCAACTTATAGTGGTCAATCATCCTAACAACCTGCCCATCTTTGGGATGTGGGACGAAGCGTGAGCACTCAGAGGAAACCCACCCAGTCACAAGGAGGACATGCAAACTCCATTAGGATTGAAGAAAGATCACTGGAACTGTGAGGCTGTAGGTCTACCAGCTGTGCCACTGTGCAGCCCAGGTCAATGTAATAGGGCCATACAAGAAATTGTGGTGTGTGTGTTCATAGGAATTTTAAATTATAAACAGAGGAAAATATTTAATTCCAGATACCATTTTCATTAAATTAATTTAAACCTGTGCTAGCCAGATCAATTGTTTGCAAGATTTGTGCATAACAAGGAACACTCTATGGTCAGCCACAACAAAGGCAGCATTCTGCCAATGTGCCAAGGAAGGTCCAATTGCATCAAGGGATGCACAGAACTGCTGCTTGTATTTAGGAATTGGATTTAGGCTTTTATTGTATCATGTAGCTCTTTAAAAATGCATATGCTAGCCCATTATGTTTTCTCTTGCTCCATTTATATTTGGGGACTTACCATCTGTTGAATATCAGTGGGGGGGATGGGGGGGTGGAATCTATCTCTTTGGAGGGAACTGACCATATATTCCAAACATTTTTATTTCCTTTTTAATCCTTCATTTCATCCAGTCAGAAAATTGGGATTCTCTTGAGAGCAGGAACGAGCATTGAATTAGGGCTCTTTTCCCCATTCTGGGATTATAACTCAAGAAATTAGATGCTGCTTTATTAAAATCTCATAGTATCATCAAAGATTTATGATGCAGAAGGAGGCTATTCAACCCATTGCATCTGTATAATCAATAAAGTTCTTCCATCAGTTAGTCTGTAGCCCTCCAGATCATTGTTCTTCCAGCAAGCATCCAAGTACCTCTTCAATGAAATGAAGGTTTTGACTTCTACCATCTTTCAAACAGTGAATTCTAGATCCCTACTATTCTCATCCAGTAATACTAAAGGAGGAATAAAATAGATGATAAATTATTTTTCTGTCGATAAAATAACTCAATGCTTTGCTTCCAGACAGATATTTGGCACCTTTAGTTTCCCAAGTTTCGGCCCCATCCTTTTTTATGTTCTACTGTTTATCATGAACTACATGTTGTGAGCTTTTTTCTCTCTAATCCATGAAGCACAGTAAACAAAATAAAAAACAGTAAATAACAATGCATAACTAAAAAGGTTTGAAAACACTAAATATAGTTGGTCATCCTCAGAAGACCTCATCTTGAGTTTAACATCTTTACTGGAACTGATGTTTTTAAATACTGTTATAAGTATTGAAATGAGGCGTGTTTATTAGGCGTGCCTCTTCCCCTACAATTTGTTGGCACAGAGGGCTGTGGCATTACCATTCCTCTGAAATAATTTTCATCGTGCAATATTCTTAGAAATTCATGATGATTCCGGATGATTGCAAACTGAACTGTGGGGATATGAACTCCTCAGGGAGATCAGCTTGCACTGTCTGAGTTCAACACTTCATGCTATAAATCTCAACTACAAAGTCAAACCTGGTTTAAGAAAATATATGGCGGTAGTAAGTAGCTTAGAAACTCATCCCAAGTTGATTACTGGTAGAAACCCATTCTATCTGTTCACCATCAAAATACTTCATTATTATTGAAGGAAAAAATTACAGATGCTGGAAATCTAAAACAAAAACAGAAAATGCTGGAAACACTCAGCTGGTTAAACAACATCAATGAGGCGAGAAACAGAGTCAACATTTCATGTCAAGGACCCATTATCAGAACTGGAAAAGTAAGAAAACAAATGTGTTTAAGTTGCAGAGCAGGGGATATGTTGAGAGAGCAGAGGGGTTGACTGTGATAGAGTGCAGATGAAAGTTGTCAAGATAACAATTAACTTTAAAAGCCTGCAGTTGGAGACAGAAAAGAAAAGAGGAAAAAAACTGCAACATGGAGCTTCAGACCAACCTGTGGAGAGAGAGAAAAAAAATTGAGTGGAAACTTGAAATTTTTACATTTTAATTTACCAGATGGAAGATGAGGTGCTGTTCTTTGAGCTTACATTTCCTAAAGACAGAGGTCAGAGTGGGAGTGGTGAGGAGAATCAAAGTGATAGGCAACTAGAAGCTCAGTGGTCTGAACAGAGTTTTTTCTGCAAAGCTGTCACCAAATCTGTAATTGGTTTCTCCGATACAGAGGAGACCACATTGTCGGCACTGGATGCAGTACACTAAATTAGAAGTGTAAATGAATTGCTGCTTCACTTAGAAGAACTTTCAGGCAACACAATGGCACAGCTAGTAGAGTTGTTGCCTTTCAGTTCTTGTAACCCAGGTTCAATCTTAATCTTTGAAGCTGTCTGTGTGGAGTTTGCGTGTGTAGATGGGTGGCAGAATTTGGGGAGAGGGAATTAATGGGAATATGGGTTTGGATAGGATTTGGGTAAAAAGGAGTCCTTGATAGTCAGCATGGACTTGGTCAGCTGACAGGCCTGTTTCCACGTTGTATCTCCCTGTGACTATGACTGTTTGGATCCCTGGATGGTGGGAAGAGAAGATGCATGAGGAGGGCTCTTGTAAGGTAGTAAAGTAAAGAGCTCTGCACATAATTTTACACACCTCTACTCAAAGGTTCCTCCAGGAGGAACACATTCTCCTGATACATACTACTAGTTTGAAATCCAAGTAGTGTCACTATCCACAAGGTTAACAAAAATGGAATATCTGAAGTCAACTTTGTCTTGAAAATATTTTTGTCATACAAAATAGTGGGAAATTTATAAATGTCTGGATCAAATAAGAATCTGAGCAAGGATGATCACATTTTTTCTTGACAATTGTTGAATACAGACTGTGAAGGATGTTCACAATGAAATAAGGCATTAATGACCCAACCTATAAACTTAAACACCGCTAAACTAGTCATGAGCCTGTGCATTTCAACTTAACTCACTAATCTCCAGTTTTCATCTTCAGACCTATTACTATGTAGTAATTTCTAATTGATAAATGTTTAAATTAGTAAGATTTCAAAGAGACATTTGACAAAGAAGACCAGCATAAAGCTCCTCTATCACCACAGTTTGTGAATGATGATCATAAGCAGCAAAGAGTCCCTGCATGTGAAAACACATTCTTATAACAATGAAAGGCAGGAAAAGTTGCATGTCGATTCAGCTTGTCCCACATATCTGCACTAGTTTATCCATTATAAGATATCACCAGCCCACCCTATTGGAAACAATTTGTTCTCCTCAGGGACATGGGAAACACTAAGTTCTGTAAAGTGCCTCTCCGATTTCTTTACATGATCAAAAATAATGCACAAGATCATTCTGGCTATCATCAATACACATCACATGTTTCATTTGGGTGATTCAGTCCCAACCAGATTTGGATCCTAATCACTCTTGAAAGAAATTAACTGAGCATCCCTCACAACAAAGGCCTAATCAACTGCTTTAATGCTACTCGAATTAGAGAACCACCTTCTAATATCTAACTTGGGTCTAATTTTATGTAATTTAATACAATGCCACACAATGATCTCTCATGGGTGGTTTCTGTAATCAATAGTGTTCAATCATTAATCCAAATTAATTGGACTGAAGATTTTTAGAATTGAATTGGAAAGTAACCATTCCAATTGTAAGAAAGGATTGAATGCCTACCAAATTACGTGATTTTGGAACAAAGGAATGGTAAATTTTCCTTTGAACTATTTTCGGACACGGCCAATGGTTACGGTTTGTTTTGAAGAATTAAAGATACTCAATTCCAATTCACAAGTAAATTCAGCAACTATCTTGCAAAGTTAGATTAGATCAAAAGCAGAACAACTATTAGTTATATAATAATCATTCAAAAGAAACTTAGAAAGAAGCAGATGATGAACTGAGTATGCAGGCGCATTGTGAAGGAGCAAAGAAATAGTTCTGTTGCCATGATCAGTATTTTTCAGGGAAAATCAGATAGTCTGCACCTTGTGGAAGCAGTCACTTCAAATGGAGGTTCAAGGTTTTACCTGGTTAGGCTATTACTTTGAATGTGAATTGAAAACAAATACTTACGGTACAACTCACAACACCAAAGTCATTAGTGATCCTTATGAAAGTTGTACTGTTGTAATACTACAAAGTTTTATCATTTTACAAGATATGGCTCTGTGGTAACTGTGTTGATTACCATGTAACTTCACATTTGTAGATTGCAGATTAGTCATATTATCCACTCTGCCTGGACTAATCTTAATATTTTAGCTAATCCAAAATTTAAGTCATTTTGAACACATGTTGTACTTTGTTAGATCTGTTGACAGCACCATTCATATATTTCATATTCTTCTGTTATATTTAGTAAAGATAGAGAAAGTTATGTGCAACCTAATTTATTAACCAAAGAGACACAATGATTAGCAGGTACTAATGACAGTGTATTATCTGAATAGTGATGTTCCTGTTGCTTTGGACTGCAAATATGTTTTAGTAACATATTGGAGGGTTTGCTTTAAAAACACTGCAATACTAGAATGTTGATTTTAACGGTGCTTTGTTGTTGGAATTTCTGTTCTAATTGCAATGTGAAATTGGATTATCTGCTTTAATTCTGGTTTATTAGACGCAGTATCACCCCTGCATTATATACTGTTTATGCAAGCACAGAACACTAGATGTTGTGGCTTGTGACCAAACTGTATTATTGAAGCCCTGCTGGACTCCAGAAGATGGATAGCTTTGGTGCTTCTCTCTGAGGATCAAACCTCATATTCCTGGGATTCAGTGCTGGAGCATGAATTAAATTTGGTTTGGTTTTATTTATTACTTTCATGACTTGCTGAGTATAGTAAAAATTCACAACATTTTACAATGCTTTACTTGCAAGATTCCACTACTTATGATGTAGAAGATTTGGTACCATTTTTCATTGCCATCAATGCCATTCAAAGATCACAAGTACTTCTTGTTTGAACAGATAGACACATGAATGATAGAAAAATAGGGGGCTATGTGGGAGGGGAGTGTTAGCTAGATCTTAGAGCAGGAGAAATGTTGGCACAACATTGTGGGCCAAAGGGCCTGTACTGTGTTGTGGTGTTCTATGTTGTACGTTCTATTACTGATTGTAAAATCTTTACACTTTGTGCTATTCCTTTAATATATTAATTCATCTCACTATAAAGTCTATTGGTCCTTCATGATTCTAAAGTTGTCAGATACCCAAAGGTAAGAGTATTTTCAAAAAGTAGTCAAAAGCTAAATGATCAAACATCCTTTTTTATTCATTCATTTACAGGACACAGACATTCACCATTCCTAATTGCCCATGAAGTAAAGGTGCATTTAGGAGTCAATCACATCAGTGGGTCTGGAGTCACATATACAGTAGGATAGACCAGGCAAAGTTGGTAGATTTCCTTTTCTGAAGGAGATTAATGAATTAGGTGAGTTTATACAGCAATACTTTTATTCAATGGTTACTGATACTGAATACAATTTCATTAACATTTATGTTCCAGATTTGCTTACTCACTTGAATTTAAGTTTCCCATCTGCCATTGACTCAGCTGCTTATCCCTGATCCAGCACTTTGTCCACTGGTGCAGTAGGTTAACTAGAGGCCAAAGTGCCCAGAGTGCCACTTGGTTAAATGTTCTGAGATTAAACAAAATAGGGTCAAATCTCCAGAAACATGTCAAATATGTATTAGCTCTTCGGCTGTGCACTAGAGCGGGTCACTGGCAAACCATCCAGGAGTTCTTCAAATAACACCAGTATTGCAGTGTCGGGTTGACCCTATAGTTATCTAGAGCTGAGCAAGAGGAGTTCCAGCTCAGTAGTAGCAAATCTATGCCTTCAGAGATGATAAATAACAGACGCTGGTCCATCCAGCCAACTGTTGTTCAGAAAGTACTTAAAAGATGGTGAGCATGTTTTTTGAACTTTTACTATAACTCCAAAGAATTTTGTTTGCTGATTCTGGCGTTTCCTGATAATTAACCAAACACTTTTAAAATCTGGCACTTGTGCAATGCCTGTCCAAATTGTGTTGGAGGCTCTGTGCAATCATGATAATGAACTAAGTGCACTTTATCTTGGATAGCATTGCACAAAAGTTGATCCATTCAGGAGTAAATTGCAGCTCTCCGAAGCCTTTGCTATCTATTGCCACCTTACACAGGAAGCCTGATTCTCTGCAAGACACTGGATAGCCGCCAAGCTATTTTAGTAGAGCAAAAATGAATAATTCTGAGAAGGGAAGTGAGGAAGTTGGCAAAACAAATGGGATGTATAAATTACAATAAATCTATTCACTTAATAATTATTGATAAAATGTAAAAAAAATCCATTCCTTCATGACACGGCATGCTTTGCTACTCCCTTTCCTGTGAATAATAATGTATAATATTTCAGTCTGTGATTTTGATTCACCCAAATGTAACTCTTTGGATTTGAAATAATGCAAAAAAATTCCCTCTTGAACTTCTTACTCAAACTATTGGATCATTGGCACATTTTCATTTATAAATGACTGGGTTATCAGATGTAGACTTCCAGGCAACCTAACATCCCTGAAGCCCACAGAGTTGCTGGCAAAAGTTGCAATCTACATTCATCAATTATGGTTTAGTTTGAGCCATTTAGGACAAATGAAATAACTCCCTCACAGAGAATGGCAGGCACACTCACCTGGTTAGAAAGCATCTTTAAAAAAAGGAAAAAAAAAATTTCAGATAAAACCCAAGTCACAGATGGACCGGAATTGATCCAGACTTTCATCCAGGCCTATCTGATCCAGAAAAAAATGTTTACATACTTTTTATAATTAAAGGGCACTCACAAAAATTAATACGTAGCTTTATACACTGAAGGAGAAGCTCAATCTACTTCAGCTTTGATGTAGGTGGAATCAATAATTTAGGCATTTTCGGCATTTTAAGCATGTGATTCAGGAGAAGGTGAGAAATAGAGCTTCAGGGATGTTGAAGCAGCCTGGCAGTATATACCTGTTAACTCAGTTAATTTTTACATAAAAAATATGACTAATCCAATAATTTGAGTTAAGCAATTTTAAATTAATAATTACAAGAGGAATTTTTTATTTGCATTATTTCAAATCCAAACAGAATTCAATCATTATGAGTTAAGGTTGGACTGAGATCACGTGCAGTTCCTTTGAGGTTGCTCCACCATTCAATAAAGAAATGAGCTGCCAGAGGAATCTATAAAGGCGGGTACAATTACAATGTTTAAAAAACATTTGGGCAAGTACATGGACTGAAAAAGCCTAGAGGGATATGGGACCAGCTCATTGACATCTTGGTTATCATGGACAAGTTAGGCTAAAGAGCCCGTTTCTGTGCTGTATAACTCCATGAGTCCAAGATCATGGCTGATCTGGCTAACTAAATTGTAAACTGGAGGTCACTGTCATCTATGAGTCAAAAGGTTGTGAGATCAAATCCCAGTCCAGAGGTAAGGTGAATGTTAAGATCTAGGCTGACATTCCAGCACTGTACTAAAGGAGTGCCACACTGTTAGAGGTATTTGCTTTTGAATGTGATGTTAAACTGAGGTCCTGTCACAAGAGGTAAAAAATCCAAAGCCAATATTTTGAGGAAGCGCAAGGGTGATACCCGTGGAAATATTTATCTTCATTCAGAATTGCTAAAATAGAGTGGTTTGAAATTTTGGCGCCTTGGCATCAGCCAGTCAAACCTCGATTGGGCTCTCAATATCCGGCTACCTCTCCTCACCCCGTCCAGAGGATGTTACAGGGCAGTCGTTGACCCCAGCCCCTAATCCCAGATCATATATTTTCCTTTCTGAGATTATTTTGAGGTGAAATAATCCTCTGTCACTGAAAATTAACTTTTACAAATGTGTAAGCTCATTCCTTTGGAATTTAATTGTTTTGGGAGATGTACAAAAATCATTTTCTATATTTTTTTCTGTTTATTTATTAATCCAATACTTGTTTCTTCTTTATTTTGCTTTCTGTATTTGGTTTGACATTGAATTAAACATTATAATTTGCAGTTCCTGTTTCATACAATGAATTTCATTAACACTTCCTCAGTGTGGTTGTTTTATGCTCCCCGATGTTCTGTAGAGGCCACCGTATATTTTATCTCCCTAATTTACTCCAGATAACTCTTGGTCCTCATTGTGGTTTCAGGTTGGAAAGTGGCCTGTTTAGCTGATAAGTTTGCCAGTTCCAGAACTGGCCACCTACAGCCCACCCACTAATCTGGTTGTGCTGCCAGGGGCTAGAATCTCCCAGTGCCCACATCAGTGAGTGACCCCTGCCTCTCAAGTGGTCTAAGCTTACCCAGAATTTTTGGTACAAATGGATGGCTAGATGACAGGAGGTCTCTGTGTGATTGCGACGCCAGAGGCATGAGATCTCCTGCTCAGTGGGTGAATGGTATGGGGTGGGCCAAAGTGAATTTTGTGAACAAAGTTTACCCATATCATTGTTTTCCCAAAATACCAGCCAACAAGGCAGAGGAACTCTGGACAAGTAGTTGAATGAAGACAGAAGCTGGCCCTAGTATTTAAGAAAAATGTCCACATCCTCCCTAGAAAGCCCTGTGACATTTGTCAGCCATGTCCCTTTTTTGTTGGTGGGGGGGAAGGTGAGAGGAGTGGGTATGACGCTGCTCCTCTTCCCCCAAAAGAAGGACGCAACCAACATCACCATGAACTTCAAGGTCCCTGTGGAATGAGAAAAGTTATGTTTTTGATGTGCACCAGGGCTGGTCACATGACCTCTCCCACACTCTTGGAATCTACCACAGGTCATCCTGGTGACCGGATTCAGGAGTTCAGTGGACCTGCTAGTGATCACTGAGCAACATACAATGCGGATTCCTCTTTATTTTCCTTTATTCTGTTTTGTTTTAGCCTTTGACTCCAGGCATCCCCTTTTGCATTTTTAGCTTTAGAAGAAAACTTTATTCAACCATTGCCAACTCTAGTCTGTAAATAAAAATATAGTGGTGTTGCCTTCTGTGTCCAGGATGCACTTGTGGTGCCACCAGGGCTGGAAGACCTCAGTGAGTGTCTCGTGCTCCCTTCAAACCCAAAAGGCACAGATGGACCTTCTCAACAGCCCCTTGCCTGGACCTGTGATTGGCTACCTTGGCCGAGTCCAGGAATAGACCAACAAGGTCCCCCAACTGATCAGTTCCCTCTGCATCTTATGCCCAAAGATAAGGAGCATGGGGCTGAAATACAGCCAAAACTTGAGAAGCGGCCCTTTCAAGTACTGCAAGGTGGACTGCAGACTCACATATTCCATACACATACAGAACATTTGCTCCTCCAGGCTGCATAGATGGCCTGGGAGTATGCAAACCTGCTTAAAAGTCAGTTGCAGGGGGCAGCACTGTACAACATTTTTGATTCCACATCCCCAATGTAAGTGGGCAGATTCTGCTTAAAGTGACCTCCATTGGGAGCCTCCCTCACTGATGGTTAGCTGAATGAACCTCCATGGCATGTCCCAATGGCAGATGCAGGCAAAGAGAAGAGTGTTCAAGTGCTCCCTCTACAGGAAACTTTACTGTGCACTGTGGAACAGAACACGGGACATTTCTGAAAGATGGCTCAAGTTATGTGGAACCAACACCTCAGGAGGGTGTTGTGCCTGAGTCCAGTGAGCAATGTGGCCAAGCAGGGATCAGCTTGATTGGGATTGCTTCAAGTTTCTGATCCTATTTGACCCCCCAGTGGCGGAGCTTCTGGAGATTTGGCCATGAGCCCTGGTGTGTTGCAACTCTCTACATCATTCAGTCGAAACCCAGGTCCACATGCATTGTCAGCCAGAGGTTCTGTCAACAGTGGGTGCACTGGGACTCAAGATGACAATTTCCCAGACTTTAAAAAAGTCCCGGTAAAAGACAGACAACTCCTTCAGAGAGATGTAGCTAACGGTTGCCGAAGGGTGTTGCCTGTCTTCCTGAAGGCAGTGTGGCCCTAGCAGAAAATATATGTTGCTGGTACACACAGTGCTCTACTTACAGGTATCTCTGCAATGTCCAAAGATGGAGAGTTGGAACCTGGGTACAGACATACACCAAGACTTGCCAACTTCCTTAATCGGGAGACTCAGAACTGCAGCAAAGGCTCTAAATTAGAGGGGTGCACCTTGCCCCTCACAAATGATCTCTTGCCGGGTGCCTACTTGCTATTGACCTTCCAGCATTCTAGAAGATTCTTTGCCA
>JARFYF010000058.1:18052556-18063184 GCA_030265395.1 Rhina ancylostomus | reverse complement strand
GCATGGAATCCATGTGCTGGACAACAAGGCATTAATGGAGCCAAATTGAGGACCAGAACTCAGAACCATGACAGGTAATTAATGAAACAATATATATTTTTGAAAGGAGTAGGGTTAAGAAAGCTCTGGGAATTGGTAGATAGCAGGTGAAGCGTAGATGCCTGTGAGTATCTTTACAGGATGCAACATTCATTGAGGAACAGGTTAAGGAGAAGAAATGGAAGTCAAATACAGCAAAGAGTTTGGTGAGGAACACTCAGCATGTGTGCAGAGTCAGATTATAAGATTGCATTTACACAGGATGAAAATCTATTAGAGCTGATGGAAAAATATCAGAGTTACTGAATCAGATTCTGCAGTGCTAAGTGGCCTGGACACTGTGATTATACAGCAGCAGTGCATAAAAATAGTTCAGGCTGGCTCAGTGATACAAAATCCTGTGGAAATCAGGCGCCAAATAAATACTCTGACGAAAGGAAATGACCACCTCACCAAGCAGTTAGAGGATTTATGGGGAGTGTTTGTTAAGACAATCTTTCCAGTGTCACCAAAGATAAATAGGGCCAGTATTAGTTCAGGATGTGCTTGGATTCCTGTGTGTCCAATCAATATTATGAGGTAACTCTTTGTCAAAACTGGGAGCTCCTGAAACATTATCTTTCCATAGATACTGCCTGACCCACTGAGTGTTTCTAATATTTTCAGTTTTTATTGAAGATTTCCACCATCTTCAATTTTTTTTTGTTTTTGTTTACTGATAGACCTTTCCGTCAACTTTTCAATAAAACCAATAATATCAAACGTGTACCACCAAATCCTCATCCAACTCAATGACCTGTTGTTAATTATGTTAAGGAATCAAAATCTAGATTTCCACAACTATAATTTGAAGCTATGAAATCATGGACTCCAAGTTCAAAAGCTTCAAGGTGACCTTAATTATTGGTCTGACAGATTAATCATTAAGTTCAGATGGTTAGTCAATTAGTAAAGCAAATAGTTTCTGGCTAATTCTTTTAAAACTACAACAGGATATAGAGGGCCATATTTTGCTGATGGCTAGTTGATGGTTCCATACAGAAATGTGGCGAGCTGCAATATATTTGTGGCACATTCCAGAATTCTGTGCCTGGGTTCTGCAGCATGGAGGTACGGAAGATGTAGCAGGGAAGGGATGGTGCATTGAACCTCCTGCTTCAACCCTGGAGCCAGCTCGGAGTTATTTCCTCAATAAAAAGGACAGTGTTCAGTTCTCTTCATTTTAATTAATATTCTGACTAATTCACCAGCTGAATGTGTTTTAAAAGAAATATAATACTTTTATTTTCTTAATCTTATTCAATAAGATTATATTTCCCCAATTATTTAAATGTATTTCCACTATTTCTGAATGTCTCTGATCATTAGACATATTTGGGGACAATGGAGAAGCCTTTTGACTGCATGTGCTTGGGGCATGAGTTTCCATTGCCTGAGTTCTACTCATTGTTTCTGGCCAACTCCATCCTTCAGAACAGCCACAGCAACAGCGTCTTGAAGTGGGAGGGGGCTGCATGTTGCAAAAGGTGAGAACAACAGCATCAATTTCTTGGGAGGCGAATGTGAAGCATAGGCTGAGTCAAGAATACTACAGTCCATTATTTTAAATCAGAAAATCCCATGAACTACTTACTTTTTGGTATTCTGATCACTTTTACTTTTCCATGTTAAGTAAAGGATGAAGCAATAAAACCATATTTGCAGATACCTTCCAATAGGCATTGTGCACAATTTTGAAAGGTAAAAATTATTTACCACTAAAGATAAAATTTTCTAACTGACCCAGAAATTATGGCTTCATATCAAGGTTAATTCAGAATCTTACAGCTGTTCAAAGTGTTTGTATGAAACTGTAGATCAAACTAAAATTAAAGTTATTATCATTCTCTTCAATATGCTGAATCTTGAAACAATCAAGTTCCTTTGTTGGCATCCTTAAATTAGCAAAGCAGGGATAACTGGTTAATGGAATCATAGGATTTTGCTGCACAAAAGGAGGCAATTTGGCCTGTTGAGTCTGTGCCAGCCTCAAGTAGATCAATCTTGTATTTTCCTGTTGTCCCACTCTTTCTCCATTGCCCTGTAGACCATTTTCTCTCAAACATCAATGCAATTTCTTTTTGATTGATTCTGTTCCCACCATCCTTAAGACAGTGAATTCCAGGTGATAGCCTCCCTCTCCATGTGGAAGTTTTTCCTCATGTCTTCCCCAAAACTTTTGCCCATCACTTTGAATCTGTGTCCCTGGTCCTCAAACAATCTGCTAATGTGAACAGTTTGCCACTGCATACCATATCTAGACTGGTCTTGCTTTTGTATACTACTAACAAATCTCCTCTCAAACTTGCTCACTCCAGTGAAAACAACACCCGTTTCTCCAGTTTAACTTTACAGCTGAAACCCATCATGCCAGGAAACATTTTCATAAACCTTTCTGCACCTTCCCTAGGACCTTCACAAGCCTTTTCAAACTTGAAATCTGATGAGGAATTGATGATAAAAGAAATAGATCTGCTGGCTGAACAATGAAATGAACCCAACTCTTAAAATAATTCTCCTTCAACCCTTTCCATCCCGCTGTCTAAAATACACAAAGAAACATTCTCTTTGGAGTGTTGAGGGTGATTGGACAAAGGCAATGAAGTAATTCACAAGGTATGTTCACATGTGCATTTCTTAATTTGGATTCTGGAAATGTAATGGAAACATCTTTATGCAAATTTAATACCAGTGTTTTACAGATTGTTTTAATAGTCATAAAATAAGTTAATATTTAACAGTTAAAATGGCACATTGGACAAAACACACATCCTTTGAGCTAGAGCATATTTGTTATTACCCAAAGATTCTGCTCCAAGGAGCATAAAATGAACACCAGCTAAAACAGGCCCGAATCATTAAACTCAGTAATGGCCATAGCTACATGTTAATATTCTGACTCCATTTATCACAGGCAGATAACATCCTGGACCCCTATGTTAATGAATCTTTTCAGGAATGATGTTTCTGTTATATTGATTAATATTTTTACATATTATCTGAGCCAATACCCTGTATGAAGTGAGGTCACCAACCTTGCCATTACTTTCTATGTTAGCTCAGCACTAATGATTATTAACAGGTTGTAGACTTAGGCTGAAGCAAGTGATTTTGTTTCTGTGTAGGGACCTGAGAACTACTTATCTAGCATGTGTGCATCAGGAATAAAACACACAAGGACATCATTTTGCCAGACATAACCACACCTTGTTTAACAGGTGTGGTAACACTTTGAAACGGAGTTTTTGAAGATGTGTAAATCATTCCTATTAAAATGAACATTAGAATCAGTAACTGTTATTGTCTGGGTTGTAACAGCAATAACTCCATTTGTGATAGTTCTAAACAATAATGGGGATATAGAACAATAGTAACAATGCAATGAGCCAAATAATGTGCAATAAACCATTCTGAGTGTCAAGTCCTCACATTATAAGGTGCTTATCCTTACTCAGCATAATAAATACTTTCACCAGCCACAGAGATCATCAATAATTTACAGATCCTTTGTAGTTTATTTATCAGAATTTATGCACATAACTGGCTTTCCCAATCTGAGAGTCCAATAATTTGTGTCAACTGCCAAACAATGTGATATTAAAATAACTCCAAGTTGCACGATAATTCCTTGAGTACATTATTAACCAAGTACTCTAAAGTGTCTTTTATAAACCAAATATTTCTGTTCTAAGATGATTAGATTTGACAACCAATCTAAAGCTTAAATAAATTTTTACCTGTGGTAAAGAAGTGAAAACTTCAAACAATTCATTCCAACAAACTCCCTTCCTAAGTGCTTTGATCTATTCTTTGCTTTTTGGCAAACTCTAGCTTGTAACATTGATGTGAAAGTGACTAATGTGATTGCATTTTCTTCCCGTGGTACATTCCTACCTTGGTTGTGGGGGGAGAGGGCAGTTGGATTATTTTGAATCATTTGTGCTTTTTTGCAGCTGTGTTAATATAATTCCACAGAATTGGGAAACTTTAAATAAAACCTGCATTTATGTTAGTTGTAGTTCTGTGCAGATAAGCTATGATGATATCATATTTCCAAAAATGCATAGCAAGAATGAGGGATAGTGGCCACATGGAAGAGCAAACAAATGGTAGACAGGCCTCATTAACTTGCATGTGTATAATTTACAATAGCGGCGAGTCTTTGTTTAAAATAAACCATTCAATCTTTCTTCTAAATCTCTGAAGCAAAAATTAAAGCCACTTCAAAAATATTCTGCAATTGTCTTTTGCAAGTTAGTATTTCAGAATGTTCAATAATTCACTTTAACTCAGAACTGTGATACTTGGCAAGACCTTGCAAATGTTAGTGTTAGTGACTACATTTGCAACATGCAAAATATATCCACCCCAGCAATACTTGTTCTTCCTGCAATGGGTTTTTACTTTTTAAAATGTAAGCTAGAAAATGCTTCTTTTTAAGGTCACATAACTGGTGCTATTATTACATCAGTGTGAACATTGTTCATCACTTCCTAGATCTTTGGATAAATTTCAATCTTCAATCAACAAGCTCATTTACAAGTCCTGAATATAGTGTGCAACCACATGCTCAGACTGAGAAGATAATAGGGACTTCCCTGGTATTGTTACCACTTTTAATCTCTCATGCACTCTGACATTTTATTACAAGAAGACATTACTCACACATGGCAAACTATCAAGTGCATCCCATTACCTAGTCTCTTTACTTCAATCCCAATTCACATTTCACATTTACAGCATTCCATCCATACATTTATGCAATGTTCTTCTGCCATCACAGCACAATTGCTTGCAAACTCACTTCAGGACCCTGAACTCTTCATCACCTAGACTGTGGAAAAAAATAGGTTTGAGAAAACTGTGCATAAGCGCCTGTAATATTTCAAATGCAGGCATGATCAATCCCAAATTCACCCTTATCCTTCTGAATTAATTATTAGAAGATAATTTTCTACAATTCTAAGATAAACAAAACATAGTTTATTTCAAAGATATTTGCACATTCTTTCACCAAGCAAGCCCACAGATGTATTCAGTATTACTTTTAGTAATGATGTAAAAATAATCAGAAAGATTTTATTCTTAAATAGTTACCATCCAATTTTTTAAATGGATTATCCTGATGTAATATTTTTCCACTACTTCTGATTCAGGATGAATTTGTTGATTAGTAAATGCAGAACGGTTTTCACAGTAAACCACTGAGACCTAAAGATACATCTACCTGCATTGTGAAATATTACTTGTTTTTAAGACCAGAAGTTGCCATTACAGACCTGAACTATCCATGTGTAAAGCTGAAGAACTTCACAAATCCCACAAACAGACCAGTCATGCAATGTCCAGTTAAATCCCTCCATTCCTTGCATTTCTTCCTGCTGCTTACGTTTTAATCTCTGAAGAACAGGAGACAAATGTTTCAATGCGCTTTCACTCGTCATTCCACCATTCTTAAGTTTTTTTCTGCAATTGTTCCTGTTCCTTTTTCTTTTGTTTCTCCTTCTGTTTTTCTAGCTTTTCCAGGGCTTTTCTTTCTTTTTCAACAGCTGTGTTCATATCTTTAATTTTCTTTTTGATAGTGGCACGATCCTGTGAATTGATAATCCCCAAAGCCTGTGCAGAGAAACAAAATAATCCTCAAAATAGTTTCTGGCATGATATGATCTTTAGAATTACTGCAGGCCTTTAAGTCCAGTAAAGCTGAGGACATATAGGAAAGCCAGAGATGAAATGAAGGCCCTGCAGCTAATCCTTCCATTACCATAACTCTTCATCACAGCATCTAAATGCATTTTAAAGGGCTCTAATCTCATTCAGAGTAGAACTCCTCAATAGGACTAGCTAGAGGAATTAAAGAGCTTTTTTTTAGTGACTCTATAAATTCCTATTCCAAACATTTATCACTCTTTGCATAATAAGTTATTTTGAATGTAATTCTTGTTTTTTTTTTGCTTGCAGGCTTTCCTTGTTTGAATTAATTTAAAGTAATACTCTAATCTTACTCTGGGAATTCTATTCAATATGTTCTATTTCAGTAGGGTGTTTCCATTAATTCCTTCAGCCATTGGCTTTGACCATTTCCAAACATTCTCGTATCTCAGGCCTTTCAGACTTGGGATGCAAGCTGTGCACTCTTTCTGTCGCCAGAATGAGTGCTTAAGGTATAGTGTGTGGAGTTCAACACAATGAGATCAATTCCTCAAGTGGGCAACCCCAGTGAAGGCAATGTCTGTAGCAAGCGCTAGCTTGCAAATAACACAATGAAATAACAGAATGGCTTTCAATAACCATTTGCTGAAGTGAATGGATGGAAACCTAGATTAGAGGTTTCGGTAGATTAGAGGTAGAATTAGAAAACCTAGATTAGAAATTTCTGTAGATTAGAGGTAGAATCTGGGGTGTGTGGGAAAAATATAATATGGGATTATTGTAGGATTAGTGTAAGTGGGTGGTTGATGGTCGGCATAGACGGTGGGCCAAAGGGCCTATTTCAGTGCTGTATCCCACTACCACTCAATTTGTGCAATACAAGTGTCAGGCAACACTAACTTATAACAAAAGAGGATTATCATCTCCCCTAGACATTCAATGGGCAACATCCTGGGAAATTACCATTGACTAGAAATTTAGATGGACCTGTCACATTAATAACTTGGCTATAAGAAGCTCAGTATCAGTAGCAGCTGCCTCACTGCAAAGCCTTTCCAGTGTCTAACAGGCACATGCCAGGGTTATGGTGGAATAATAAAGCAGCCTGCTGGACTGATGCACCATCCAATCTAGTAGCACAGTGACACAGCTACTGAAACCACTGCCTCACAATTTCAGCAACACAGGTTCATTCCTGACCCCTGGTGCTGTCCGAGTGGAGTCTTCAAGATCTCCCTGTGACTATACGGATTTCCTCCCACATCCAAAAGATGTTCGGGTTGGTAAGGTCAATTTACAGTGGCCAATTAACCTAATTTCAATTCAGTACTACCCCTTCAATCAATTCTGTCAACTCCTCATTTCAATACTGAGATACAATAAACAAATTTTACATATGAGATTGCAGGTACTTTTCACCTCAGTATTCTTAGGGAATGGGATTGCTTAGTGAGCTAGTGTAGGCTTAATGGACTGAACGGCTTCCTTCTATGTCATATAGAAATAACTTACTTTACTAATGCATAGGACCTGCAGTGTGTGCTGTTGATATGATGCACTGCAGCAATTTACTAAGGCTTCTTTTACAGCATCTGCCAGATCTAGGACCACTACCTGCCTACAGGTGTACCATTACCTTCAAGTTTTCCTCCTTCATTCACCATCCCGACTTATAAACATTTCTTTCTTGATGTTGGGTTGAAATGCACCAACAGGACTATGTTCACCACATGGACTTACCGTCTCAAGGTCA
This sequence comes from Rhina ancylostomus, assembly GCA_030265395.1. NCBI lineage: Eukaryota > Metazoa > Chordata > Chondrichthyes > Rhinopristiformes > Rhinidae > Rhina > Rhina ancylostomus. The sequence goes on along the minus strand of JARFYF010000058.1, from coordinate 18,055,701 downwards.
GTGACAGGTAATTGCTAGTGTCATCCACATCCCACAGAGAATAAGAAAACCTTGAATTATCCTTAAGTCCAGAAACTAGCTAAATACATATTGAGTTCAGAGCTATGTAATGTTCACCGAGTAAAGAATGACTAAGGATTTTATTGCTGTCCCACTGCTTGGCAGAGGCCTGCAGTGGGATTGCAATGATGTCAACACAGTTATGAGAAAAATAGACAGAACCTATCGTCACATATATTTTAGCCCTTAGCGACTTCTGGCACAGGCTATCTTAGACATTTTCTTCCTTCATTGAACACAGTAGATGTCACGACCAATTGTCTGAGAGAATGAAACCAAGAAGAGTCCTAAAAAGATGGATTTGGTGAGGCCTTCCAAAAGACAACATGTTTGTGGGATCCTCTCTTGGAAATTTACTATGGTTCTCATGTATTATTGAATAGCTGACACAAAGCAAGGTCTTGCCCTTGCTTACACTGTCAGAACTGTATGCACAAAGCCAATCAGATGCATCCAGGTGTGGGGCTAGTTTTAGAGGTAAGGATTAAGGGGATAAGGAGATTTTTCTGCAATTACAAACTTGCTGCATATGAATTTCGTACCTTGTTAACAAAAGGTCAACCTTCTCCATTACACTCCAAGGCTTACCTTCAGTTTACCTCCATCCAAGTGTAACAATTGTTCACCATCAATGTTACCAGCAGTGAATTCTGATATGTAGTGTTCCATGTTCAATCCAAGTAGCCAATGGCAGACTTGCTGTGTGGTCCAAGTTGAAACAAGGCAGTATGTCTGTCCTTCATCAAGGAGCTGGCATATGATATTCAGTTTAAATTAGAGCATCTTAAGTGACATTAGAATTATATTATGCATCAATACCACATAAAAATGGACTTTAAAAGCATATTGCAACAAATATTTCATTACTTCCTAATGAATTTTGTGTATGCAAGAAATACGTTTTGAAATCAAAGCAATTCTGAAATGCTGGTGAAATGCCTTTTTTTTAACCGGTTTCACAGAAATATATAGCATACCATTAAGGAATATGACTGGATAAACAAATGTAGCCATCTCTTCAGGAACAATAGCTCATTGTACTACATTTCTGTGAGATGGGAACATCAGAAGCAGAAGCGGGAATAGGCCATTCAATTAGATCATGCTGGTCTTTCATCTCAGCACTACTTTCCTGTAATGACCCTATACCCTTTGATTCCCTTAATATCTGAAAATTATCAAACTCTGCCTTGAATATATTCAGATTGAGCCTTCGCTCCCTTCTTGGATAGAGGATTCCAAAGTTTCACTGTGCCAAGTGCGAAGAAGTTTCTTCTCATCTCAGTCCTGAATAGCTGATCCCTTATTTTAAGACTTTCACCCTTAGTTCTGTATAGCCCAGCCAGGAAAAACATCATCTCTGCATATACCCAATCAAGCATTCTAACAATGGCTTATGTTTCAATGAGATCACCTGGCAGCTTACAAAACTCTACAGAGTATAGGCCCAACCTACTTAACATCTACTCAGGTGGCAAATCTGCATCCCAGAAATTGATCTGTTGAATATTTGTTGCACTCCCTCTGTTGCAAGTGTATCCTTCTGGAGGTAGAAGGAACAAGTCTGTGGGGAGCAGCACACTGATACAGCTACTAGAGCTGTTGCCTCACAATTCCAATAACTCTGGTTCAATCCTGATCTCCAGTCCTGTGAAGTTTGCAATTTCTCCCTGTAGCTATGTAGGTTTCCTTTGGATGCTCCGGTTTCCTCCCACATCCCAATGATGTGCAGGTTAGTAGATTAATTGGCCATGTTAAGTTATCCCCAGTGTGTATGCAAGTGGCAGAATCGGGGATGAGTTGGTGGGAATGTGGGGAGAATAACTAAAAAGAGATTAGTGTAGAATTAGTGTAATTAGGTGTTTGATAATGTGGACTTGATGGGCCGAAGGTCCTGTTTCTCTGCTATATGACCCTATTTCTCTATGCCAGTATACCAAGAGCAGTCTATATAACTTCAGTAAGCTGCCTCTACTCATGTACTCGAATACCCTTGCAATTAAGGCCAATATGCCATTAGCCTTCCTCATCAGATACTGCATTTATTAACTTCCACTAATTTGTACAAGAACACCAATGTGCCTCTGAACACCTATACCTTCCAGTCTCTCACTGCTTACAAAATAGTCTACTTCTCCAGATTTATTTTATTAACTAAATTAGATGACATCAGATTCTGCTGCATTATATTCTATGCATATTGTCATTCACTTAGTCTATTCATATCTCCACTGGAGCCTTTTCATATAAGGAATTGAAGGTGAAACAGTATGGGGAAGAAGTGCCAACAGATTGCAATTAAGTTGTATAAAAATGAAGAAAATTACGTAGTTCAAGAAGCAAAACATTGCTTTCCCAGCAATATGGCAGACAACCTGTTAGCTGGAGGTTCTTGTTGATGGTGTCAATTTAGCTTTTTCATAGCCTTTAAGCAACAACAGCCTTCCCAATGATGACAAGTGCAAACCCTGCCATTAATCTCTGTATGTCTGGAAGGCTGAAGAGATGACTTGAAAGGCTTCACATTAATCACACAGGTATCACAAGGCTTTCATGTTACATTATTCACTTAGTTAAACAAAAATTGTAAACATGTTTTATGTACACATTTCGAAAAAAAACAAATTAATATCAATATCACCTTATTTCCTGATGTCTCAGTGAAGAAATGTGGTCATCTATAATTGGCCCTGCTGGCCCCTGACCAGGGGAGCAGAAAAATCAGCCAGGACCCCTGTTCCTGAATACTAGTCCTGTTATATCCCTCCCTCTATTCCTCTCTTATACATACTTAGACTGCAGATGGGGAGAACTTTTAACTAGTTTTAATACCCTCATCTCACATTTGATAATTTTATCAATAGTCAATGCTGAAGTCATGTTGGAAGACGAGCCACATGGTCACTGCTTCAGTTACTGTAACCAAGTGCAAATATTGCCCTCAGAAGGGGAGCCTATTGCTTTAATGTCTGCTGGAAGCTCACCAATGTCTATCCCAACATAACAATGCCGGGTAAAGACAGACTCTTGCTCAATTCTTCAGTTATAATGAATCTGTGGCAGATAGCTGTGTCATGGTCGCTTA
>JARFYF010000058.1:18033420-18045716 GCA_030265395.1 Rhina ancylostomus | reverse complement strand
AATTAGGTCCTTTTGATTCCCAAATGACTACAGAAACACTTCTTGATTATAATTGAATTTATTAAACTAGAAACAAATAATTTCAGCTTGATGCATCTATCTCTGTCAAAGTCAAAAACTGCAAGATCTCTCTTTCTCTCTCTGTGATATATACGTAAGTAGCATTGACTAGATGTTGAGAACCATGATTAGGTGTTTTGTTTTCTGCATATTAACCTTTTCTTTCCTGAATCTTGTTCCAATAACCTGATCAATTGATTGCTGGCTGTTGTGATTCCAAAGTTTTGGTGTTGTCCCTACAAAGAACAAGGATGCATGGACATTCTCATTCTCAATGCTGGTAGAAGCAAGCATGTTAGCTGCAAAAGATGTAACTCATTGTGAAGGGTACTAGGGATATTCTTTGCCTATTAATTGGTTAATTGCCCACTTCTATTCACACCTGATGTATCAAAATGGTGGGAGTTTGAACTGACCAGATGGTTGTGGGATTGCTAATTCTTCTACCAATTATGTTAAATCTGTGTCCCCTGGTTCTTGACTCCTCTGTATGGGGAAACAGCTCATTTCTTTTCACTCTGTGGTATCTCCAGCATTTGTGTCATATAGAACATTGGTTGTTAACAATCATTGCTGGTTTAAGGTTGTAGCACTTTAGAATGGTAATATAAGTAATTGCTCTCTATATGTGCCAACAATATTTGATATAGAAGCTTTCAAAGAAGATGTTTGTGCAAAGATGGATGGCAGGGAAACTGAGGGGTTCTGATGGGATGTGCGGGAGCAAAGTTCCTGGGGAAATAAGTGAGGGAATGGAAATAAAAGGGATTGCTCTGACAACTGGCATAGACTGGATGGGCTAAATGGCCTCCTATGTTGTAAGGAGATCTGAGTAAATTTTAAAAAATGTTTTTAGATTGATTTCTTATTGGTTTATCACTAAATACATTGATAGATCAGGTCATTTAAAATGAAAAGCAGTGCAAGTAATTAAAAGAACAGAATCCAGAAAATTACTGAATTTACAAACACTAACTGTGAATAACAATACATTTAACCGAAGTTTACAAAACTGATTTGCTGTGCTCACAGGCTAGTAGAGCAAGTTGAAATGCTGGATTACTTTTTGCAGCAAATGCAAGTGACATGAGATCCCATGAGGAGACCTGGGTCACTAAGGTGTGTTATTTGTTATTTTAGTATGGCAATCCTGCACAAAGAATCCCCACCCAGTTAAAAGAGTGCTTCTGAGCTGCATATTCTCTGTTTATGGTACTCAATAGATTCAAGTTAAATTATTCACTTTATATAGCTTGACACATCACTGACGGCTGAAGACTGCTGCACTGAATTATCTACCCACTAAGCTTTATTTCAATCCTTCAGCACAACTAGAAATGAAATTTAAAAATCTGAGGGAAAATTTCAAGCACTGAACTTTTATTAAATTCAATTCCCATTGTTAGTGGGATTGTGGTTGGGAGAGGCATTGTTGGGGAAACATGAAGCTAATCAACCTGGTGAGATACTGGTGCAAGCTGATTAACTGCCTGATATATGTACTGTCTAGCTTTACCTTTCACTGGTTCAAAGGAAAGTCAAATTATGCAGCATTTAAAAGGGTGGATGCCATGTTTGTGTCAAGTCCCTTTTCAAGAGGGCAAGGTTAAGATGACTCCCAATGAGTCAAGATGGAGAACAAGATAGTGAGGATAGAGCAGGAAAGACCTTCGTTCCAATGTGATTTGTAAATACTGTACATTTGACACAACAGAGCTGATGACATCTGATCTCAGAACATCAAACTTCACTTTGTTCACCATCTCTGGGTTTTGGAGTCAAAAACTTCTAAACATCAAATGGCTTCTCTGACATCTTACTGCAAGAGTGAAAAATGCTTTTGAGAAGTCTCAACCATGGTAGCAAACAAGAGCCCCTCAGCATCAACTGGCAATTATGTCACCCAGAGACACCAGAAGATGAATGGTTTAGACATAAAACATCACATCATGCTTCTGAGACTGTAATGGAGGCACTTTGTTGGAGCAGAGCAGAGAGAACCATACAGATCATTTAACTGGGCTGTGCTAAACTTGATTCCTGTGACTGACACCTCAACTGTAGCAGAAGTCATGAAAACTGCAGAATATGTCTAAAAAGGATCACAGCTGTACCTGTGATCATTTCTTCAGTGTAAATGATCCAATTTATTTCTACACACCCAGAAATTGGATCACTTGCCCTGATATTTTTTATATTAAGCAACGACTGAACCAAATTTGTTTTCACCTGGAGCAGAATACATTAGCAATTATTTCTGGGTGAAATCATGTCAATCGTGAAATTGGACTGAGTGTGTGCAATCCACATCAGTGCACCTGAGTTTTCCCTCTGTATCAAAGATGTGCCTGCATAAGTTGGAGCTCAAAGCTCCACAGAACCATTGTGGAACAGTCTCAGCAGAATGAAGGATGCATCACATTATCTTCTTGCTTTGTCCCTATTTCAAAGGATTCTCTGTTGACATTGGATGACCTGATTAGTCAGCCTCAGAACTAATTGCAGAATACTCAAACAGCTTTCAAAATTCCCAGTGTGTGCTACAACTTCAGTGGGTGTCTGAGTGGTGGTACCACAAGTGTCACACCATTACTGGACTTTTTGAGGCAGGTGAGGATCTGGAACTCTAGGGTACAAGGCAAAGACCAGTTTAATTACTGAGAGTCTACCCCCACAGTCTTCAGAGTCACCACATCATGGATTTATCTGATGAACTATGCACTTGCAGGCTCAAGTTTTCTAAGGCTTTCATCACCTGATATATGTGACATCTTGCAGGACATGCTTTGGATGTTCGCTTCTGCTTTGTCTGTGGAGGTTAAGGTGACCATGACTCTCAACCTTGTGTCCACAGGATCTTTCCAGGCAGCATATCTTTCACATGTCTCTCAATTTACAGTTCTCTGCAGCATCAGCAAAGTCACAGCCTCTCTCCTACCAAAGAATCTCTTCTTGATTTCAGTGCAGAGAAAGTGGCATCTTGGGCATTGGACATTGCCAACATTGCTGGCTGCCCACTAGTGCCAGAGTTGACAGAGTTCCAACAGTAACCCCAGACATTTTCAGCAGCAGATTCCACTCCTCAATGTACAATTGCTTCTTGATCATGAAAATAATTTTTTGATGTTCAATGCCTTGTTTCCTGGAAGCATCCAGAAGTTCTTCACCCAGAAGGAGTCAATGGCCAGTAGTGCCCAGAGGGATGGATCCTGGGGGGGCAAAGACTACCCTACCTTATTGGCTCCTTGCACCATGACAGTGGAGCACTGATCCAACCAGAAACATCAAAGCACAAGTATCATAATGGGAAACGCCATTAGTCTCCTGAAGATGAGATTCTGTTACCTGCATTAGAGCAGGTAGTACCTAGCAATATGCACACTGCTGCATATGCCCAGTAGGTGCAGAGACTTCATCATGGTATGCTGCATACCGTGCCACCTGTAGGCAATGGTCGGTTCTGCAGGAAGAGCATCATGTGGACCCAGAGTCTGAGGCACTTGAGGCACAAGATGGAGATTAGTAGAAGCAGGAGAATGAGGAAGGATACCAGGAGAGTCCTGGCTGAATATCAATAGCCTCCTCTCACAAATAACAGGAGGAGAGAGGATTTGTCTGCACAGTGTATAATGCAACTTGTCATGGAGAGATTATTTTAATAAAGAAACAAAAATTAAAAAAACTGCAGATGCTGGAAATCTGAAACAAAACCAGAAGATGCTGGGAAAACTCAGTAGGTTTGCAACCTTGATGAAGGCTGCAGACACAAAACATTGACTATTTCTCTTTCTATAGATGCTGCCTGACCTGCTGAGTTTTCCCAGTGTTTTCTGTATTTCCCCCCTTTTCATTGTACCCAATGCAAAGCAAGTGACCCTCAGTATACTCTAATCCTTAACAATAAAGGATTGTTAAACAATAAATACACCAATACAAATGCTGTAATTAGCTGGAAATTCCCTCATGCTCTGTTCTAAAATTCTTCATGGTTTGTAACACAAAAATGAATTCATTCCTGAACAAATTATTGAAATGGCTTGCTACAATGTTCTTTTACTTCCTATTGAATAGCAGCTTGCTAACACAACTATGACCTTTGCACAAAACACACCTTCCTCTGAGCAGCTTCACCCTGAAGGTCAAAACATTGGTTGGGATGATAACACTTTTGGATGGCTGCTCTACATCATTGATGGTCAGTCTGCACCATCAACAGTGCAGCTGAAAGTTGTGCACGTCATTATATATTGATTGGAATGATATTCACTGTGTAGAAAGATGCATTTAGGAGCTACAATTCTAAGCCAATGAATCCATACTCATTTAGCAATGAGAATTTGCTCATTAAAATCCAAGCAGTTGCATAATTTTATCACCTCATGGTGCATGGGGCAGACTAATGATGCTACAGTGCAGAAGCACCACTTTTCACTCAGAACAATTGGCTGTGCTTAGAGAGTCATACTTTCTGCACACACAATATTTTGTGATTAATGGAGACACAAGACATAGCAGATGCTGTAGTCAGGAGCAAAACAAAACTGCTTGAAGAACTCAGTGGCTTGAGTGCTGCCGAGCCTGCTGAGCACCTCTATCAGTTTGTTTTCCACTTTTTGATTTCGACTCTCCCACCTATTCCCATTGTTTTGAATGCTCCACATAAAGCGGGCTCTTAGAGAGAGGGCAACATGGAGCAGATATTTCATCTCATCACACTGCTTGCTCGTGTTTCTCAGCCTCTCCAAAGAGTCCTCCCCAGAGATGTTGGCGTGATTGGTATTGTACCAATAGAACAAACAGGTGGAAAGAATGAAAAGACAGTAATCAACTTTGTATTGGATGTCACACACCATCATTGTCAAAATAATGTGACAGTTATCATCAGGTAAATTTTTCACAATCGTACACTTTTGCTATCATTTTTAATGGGAGAACTTTGCTCATTATCTTGTGACAATCAAGGATATTCTGAAGCAAATATACATCATGAACATGAGATGATCAACTTTCCGGCTGAGCCATGACAACGTAAGCATTGATGCCAGCAGCTGCCCGACGAACGTGAGTTATCCCTGCACCCTGTTATTTAACCTGAAGGAGAAAGCATCTGAATATCAGTAGTGCCTTGTGAATCACTTGTAACAAAGCAAAATCAAATCATAATAAATGAAAATTTACTTCTAAAATCACACACACTCATGCCTTTCCCATTCAACATATGTGTGGATAGATTTAAATCACCTGGTGTTTTGTCAGAGTCTCCTGCCTAGCAGCAGTTTGGCTGCTGGAGTGTTGCTCTCTTTTATTCTGACTCCACACAAACATCCTTTGTAACACATGAGAATCTCAAGCTCTAGATGTAGGCTTTGGAATGATGTCTACAGCCATTTGACTGAGCTATCTAGGACAGGAGACAGCAGAGCTACGTGGTGAGGTAAATCACTGTCCTTGTGAGGGTGGTTATCAGTATCCTAAACCTGCACATTGGACAGACTCCCAGGGCCTGAATAGGCAATGTGGCATAAACTGCTGGCATTCACTCCACACAATTGTAGTTTCGACCTCCAGACATGGATCATACCCAGAACCATTGGGGTCGGGTCCTCCCTGTCTTCACCCTCCTCAAACACAGCACTCTTTTCACAATCTCGACAGGATTTTGCTCACACTTATTGGGTGTGTGTGGGAGTAGGGTGGTGGGGGTGCAGGTCTCTGTTCCTACAGCAAAGGCAAGTTCCTAGTGTGCCATGCCTCTGCTGAGAATGTATTTGCACCACACATGGTAATGAAGGTGTCTGCTCTTGATCAACTCAAATCAAATGTGTCACTTTGGAACAATATTAATGAATGTGTTTAATGGCATTGGGATAGACAACATCTTGGCTTTGGTACCAAAGACTTGTGCTGCAGTACCAGCCAAACTGTTGCAGTACAGTCACAGCACAGGCATCTGTCCGACAATGTGGAAATTGCCCAAGTATGTCCTATCCTGAAAAATCAGGACAAATCTAATCTGGCTAATTGCTACCCAGTCTGCTGTTAATCACCAGCAAAGTGATTGAAAACGTTGTCGACAATGCTATCAAGCTGCATTTAACCAATGGCAGCCTGCTCACTGATGTCCAGTTTGGATTTTGCCAGGACCACTTAGCTATGGACCTTATCAGAGCCTTCATCCGAACTGAACCAAAGAGTTAAATTCCAGAGATTTCAGTTATATCAGAGCTGCTACACTCAGTCAGGGCAACAGTTGACTGAGTGTGGCAGCCCTGATGTAACTGTAAGTAAAGGGGAAAGCACTCCAGTGGTTAAAATCATACCTCACATAAAGGAAAATGGTTATGATTGTTGAAGGTCAATTATCCCTAAACCAGGACATCACTGCAGAAGGTTCCTCAGGGCAGTTCCTAGGCTAACCATCTTTAAATGATTCATTAATGACCTTCCTTCCACAATAAGATCAAAAATAGGGATGTTTGCTGATGATTGCACCATGTACAATTCCATTAGCAACTCCTCAACAAATGTAGCATGCTGCATAGAGCAACACCTAGAAAGCATTTAGACATGCTTGATAAGTGACATGTAACATTTGTGCCACAGAAGTGCCAGACAATGAATATTTCCAACAGCAGAGAGTTTAACTACTTATTGTTACATTTAAGTACTTTCTCAACATTCATTTCCTCCATCACTGAAGCATTACCATTGCAGAGACCTCACCATCATTATCCTGGGGGCGGGGGTCGCCATGTTCCAAATGGTCCAGCCAAGTAAGTTTTGCTATAACACAGGTAAGTGGCTCAGCATGTTGTGGTAGGTGATTCACTTCCTGACATCCCAAAAATGTCCACAATCCACAAATTACAAGTCAGTAGTGATGGAATAATCTCTACTTGCCTGGATGAAAGCAGCTCAAACCACTCCCAAGAGGTTGGATACCATCTAGGATGAAGCAGCCTGCTTAGTTGGTATCTCATCCGCCATCCTAAACATTCATTCCCACCACCACTGAGATGTAAGGTATCTACAAAATGTACTGCAGTTACTGATCTCAAACCCTCAACCTCTCCCAGCAAGAAGGGCAAGAGCAGCACATACAAAGGAATACCACCCTCCAAGTCACACACCATCTTGATTTGAAAACACATCACACTTCCTTCATTGCTGCTAGGTCTACATCCTGGAACTCCCTATCCAATAACACCATGGGTGTTCTTTCATCAGAAGGATTCAGCAGTTCAAGACGATGGCTCATCATCACCTTCTGAAGGGCAAATGGAGATGGTCAATAAATACAGGCCTATCCCCAAATATCAGAATACAAAAAACTGGCAGATTCCATATCACCTCTGGAGGATAAGACAGACCTAGCTGTTTTAGCATAAGTGAAGGAAAAGAAGGGCATTGAATAACCCTTTCATTATACCATAGTAACAGAACAGTCTTTTCAATAGTTTGTAGCTCACCTTGACATAACTTCTGAGCTCATGAAAATTCTTCCAGCAAAGCTCCATCGTGTGGAATGTCTCATGACATTGAAATGCCTCTTCTATTAAATGCCACAAAAGCAGTATTACTGCTGTGTTGCCCTACATTTATTTTCACTCCTGCACCATCACTTAGTCCTTTCATATTCTGATCCGACTGACTTTCCTTGTCTGTCATTATTCTTCATTGCCAGCGGGTTCTCAGGCAATAGCTCAAAGGCATTGACCTAGATCTTTCCAATCAGCCTTTGTTCCTGCTATCATTAGAGTAATACTAATCGGTGCTAAGCAGGCTACTGCCATGCAGAACAGGATAACCTTAGGTCAGGAAGAAAAAATGTCAAATGCCTCAGGGTCCCAGAGCAACAGACAACTGCTTCTATGGCCACTGAGAAAATGAGTGACATTTGTAATTAGTTTTAAATTTGGTCTCCTTGATTGATTGTGCTCACCTTTAATGTTTTTAAAATTGAATTAACACTATATTCTGAACAACACTGGATGTCAGAGAGGTCCAGCTTGCCAGCATATTAATGAAGCATAATACATTGACATGATGCACTCTCTCATTAGCATGAAAGTTAAATACATCTGGCCAAATATCAATGAAGGGAAAATGCCAGAAGTGACAATGACTAGGAGAGGAGAACATCAGAGGCTAATTTTCCTTCCTTCTAAAATCACAGAGTCACAGAGAGATACAGCATGGAAACAGGACCTTCGACCCACCAATCCATACTGACCATCAACCACCCATTAACACCAGTCCTACATTAGTTTTTTTTAAAATTCTACCCACATTCCCATCAACTCCCCCATATTGTCCTACTCACCTACACACTTAAAATGGCCAATCTTCCTACCTATCCACACGTCTTTGGGATTGAACTTGGGTCTCTGGCACTGTGAGATAACAGCTCTACTAGCTGAGCAACTGTACCACCCACTTTGGAATGGATGGATGGGAAAGTCAAGTAAAACTTTGCCCAAAAAATGTTGGTAAATAGTCTCTCAACTACATTCTTTTCCAATGAGTCCTGATGCAATTTTTAATTTGAAGCTTTTTCATGAAGGCTCAATATCTAATATTTATGACAGGTTATTAGGAATGAGTAAGGTTCCATTAGATCAAATTAAAAATGCCTGGGAACAAGATTTGCGGATGTCATTTTCTGAGGAAACTTGGAATGAAATTTTTAAATTGGTTAATACTTCGTCATTATGTGCCCATCACTTTCTCCTTCAATTTAAAATGGTTCATAGAGCTCATTTGTCTAAAGACAAACTATCCTGTTTTTATTCAAATATATCTCCTTACTGTGACAAATGCAATAATGGAGAGGCCTCTTTAATTCACACATTTTGGACGTGTCGGAGTCTTGAAAAATATTGGACAGAGGTGTTTCAAACTTTTTCTGTGCTTTTTAAGACATATTTTAAACTTAATCCTTTGACTACATTACTTGGGATTGTCAGAAAAAAAGATATGACTTTGCAGGCTTCTGATCTACACATTCTGACTTTTATTTCTCTTATAGCCAGGAGGGCTATGTTGCTAAAAGTGGAAGGAAGTTACTCTGCCTGCTCATGCTCAATGGTTAGGGGATGTTATGTCATACTTGAATCTAGAGAAGATTCGTTGTTCAATTCTTGAATCTAACTTAGACGTTCAAACTCTATGGGGACCTTTTTTGAATTATTTTCAAAACCTTTGACTTGGTGACTAAAGTTCAGATATTGGCGGATATCATTATATCTCAAGGGTCTTTCCTTATTTTTTTTTACCAAACAGCTCTGGTTTTTGGTAGTGAGTGTAGATTCTTTTAATAATAAAATTATTCCAATTTTTTCTTTATTAACTATCACATGTGATTATTAATTTAGAGTATTGTGATCTCAAGTATGATCTAACATAATGTATTCAGTAGTATTTTTAATCTCTTTTTGATGCATGTACTCTGTATTTTTTTGTGGAATTAATAAAAATATTGTAAAGAAAATAATCAACAATCTAATGCTTGTTCGGTAAGATAATAAACATAATGCTAAGATGATGGTGTTAGATTGATTTTAATTATATTGCAACTGGTATGGAACCCAAAATGTAAGGCAATCTATTTGAGGGACTTTCTTACTACTTGTCTCAATCCTAAATGCACTCAAACTTTAACCTCACAATAGAATGATCTGCAGTTTCCATATGAATGTGGAACAGCACTGGCCTACATCTAAAAGTAAAACAGGCCATTTCTTGTTCTCCAATCAGAGGGAAAATAAAAAACAAAATAACAGAACTAGACAAATTTGAGTCTTATTCTCCATTAAATCTCAACAAGATACCAAATACGATCTCCGTTTAACATATCCAATTGAGGAGTCAACTCTTAAAAGACAAAACTCAATTCTATATCCATGGAGATAAAACAGGTCAATTATTGGCTAATCAGTTGAAAACCTCTATAGCTAGACGACAAATCAAAGAAGTTCGTAAAGCCAATGGACAAACGATAACAAATCATTTAGAAATAAATGATACTTTTAGACAATTCTGTTCTAAACTTTACAGTTCTGATTCTTCTAAAGAAGATACTGTAATGAACAACTTTTTCGACCAATTAAATATTCCTACACTGTCTACAGATAACCAAAAACAATTAGATAAACCTATTACCCATGAAGAAATCGCTGAGGTTATACGAGTAATGCACTCTGGAAAGACAATGGGCCCTGATGGATTTCTGGGTGAATTTTATAAGGCTTTCTCTTCATTGCTTATACCTTATTTAAGTTCTGTTTTTTCAGATTCTTTTAAATTGGGAAGGTTACCACAATCCCTATGAAGCTACCATTTCACTTATTCTTAAGAAGAATAAAAACCCAAAGGAATGTTCTTCATATAGACCAATTGCCTTACTAAATGCTGATGCTAAAATTTTATCTAAAGTTTTGGCTCGCAGATTAGAAAATATTTTACCATTAATTATATCTGATGATCAGACAGGTTTTATTAAAAACCTTTATTCTCAATTTAATATTCATCTTTTTAAATATTATTTATTCTCATTCTAATGAAATATCAGACTGTGTGATCTCTCTAGATGCTGAGAATGCTTTTGACCGGGTAGAATGGAATTACCTATTTAAGACTTTAGAGAAATTTAACTTTGGGCCCAATTTTACTCAATGGATTAAATTACTTTATTTATCTCCTTCTGCCCGTGTTCTTACTAATTTTCAACTTTCTGAACCTTATAAATTTCAATGTGGAACTAGACAAGGATGCCCTTTAAGCCCTCTGCTATTTGACCTAATCCTAGAACCCTCAGCTATTGCTTTTTGAGAATCTACAGAGATTGCTGGTATCTCTAGGGGAGGCATCCATAAAGTTTTGCTCTGTGCTGATGATTTACTGCTCTTCATTTCTAATATTGAGACTTCATTACCCTCTATGCTTTATTTACTTTCCTGTTTTAGCTAATTTTCAGGATACAAATTGAATGGACACAAGAGCGAACTTTTTCCTTTGAACAATCTGATACCATTTGATATTAATCTTCCTTTTAAAACTGTAAGAAATCATCTTACCTATTTGGATATAACTATTACTAAGAACTATAAACACTTAAAGAGAACCTTCTTGCTTTATTGAATTATGTGAAAAGGATCTATATCATTGATTGGTTGCATTAATTCTATCAAAATGAATGCTTTACCTAAGTTTATGTATCTATTTCAGGCTTTACCTGTTTTTATTCCTAAGTCTTTTTTTGATTCCCTTGACTCAATTATCTCTTCTTATATATGGGAAAATAAACACCCTAAGTTAAATAAAGTTCATCTTCAGAAAGCTAAAAATAATGGAGGGTTTGCTTTACATAACTTTAGGTTTTATTACTGGGCAGTTAATATACAAAATCTTACTTTTTGGTTACATTATATTAACCACAAAACCTGTCCAGTATGGGTCTCTTCGGAAGTTAATTCTGTTAAAAAGTTTTCTATTATTTCTTTGCTTGGTTCTTCACTTCCTTTATCAACAAATAAATTAATTGATAACTTGGTAGTTCCTTGATCATTCTGAACCTGCAAAAGCTCATTACCTGCTGATATAGTCAGTGGGCAAGTTCAGAACCTGTTAGTTATGAACTGGTAGGATTGTGGTGACGTAGGTATAACTGGGCTTATTTTGAGATGGGCTGGCAGTGATGTTTCTTTCATTGGCCTTAGTGTTTCTTTCATTGGGCTTAATGGATGTTTATTCATACCTTTTGGTTGTGGCAGTACTCGTAACCCTCTTGTTTACACTCATGGGATCTGATCAAGAGCTGCAAATTGTGCTTTCGTAGAATCTTCTCTGTCACGTCAGGTCCGAAGTAGCACCCACCCCCTCTGACAGAGTTTGCAATGCAGCCTTCCTGATGCATCGGATCGCTCCATAAAATGTCCACAATCTCGAGAGGAGAAAGAATGTTTTCAATCACTAAGTGAGCCATTAAACCTGTTAAATTATTGATGACGCTTTTTATCGATAACATTAATTATGTTTAAACAATATTTTGTTAAATTATTGATGACACTTTCTGCGGATGGCCCCAGTGGTGTCCCTGGCCGTGTCCTTAGATCCTGCACAGATCAGCTGGCGGGGGTATTAGCAGACATTTTTAACCTCTCCTTGCTTCAATCTCAGGTTCCCACCTGCTTGAAGAAGACCACTATCATCTTGGTACCTAAGAAAAACAAGGTAAC
>JARFYF010000058.1:17999331-18013831 GCA_030265395.1 Rhina ancylostomus | reverse complement strand
CATACCATTCATACAGATCAATTCACTACAGTCCATTGAGGTAGTACAAGGGAAAACAATCAGAATGCAGAACAAAGTGTAACAGTTACAGAGAGTGCAGTGCAGACAGACAAAAAGCTGCAAGGTCATAACGAGGTAGATTGTGATGAGGTCAAGAGTCCATCTTATCGTACTAGGGCACCATTCAAAGCAGGATGGAAGCTGTCCTTGATCCTGGTGGTACGTGCTTTCAGGCTTTTGTATCTTCTGCCTGACTTGAGGGAGGAGAAGAGAGAATATTCAGGGTGAGTGGGGTCTTTGATTATGTTGGCTGCTTTACTGAGGCAGTGAGAAGTGTAGACAGAGCCCATGGAGGGGAGGCAGGTTTCAGCAGGGGGATGAATCTGCTGTATGGTACAGGAATGGGATTAGCAGAAGGAACATTACCAAGGCTTTCTAATTGAAGACCTATAACCTTTCCCATTCTCTAAAACCAAGTACCAGCAGGTAAAGACAGCACTTGGCTTTGTTAGGATATGACCCCATCAGGATGGGGTGTGATGCTGAGTGCAACTGGGCTTGGCATCCTCATCATTGGTCGAGGGTTTAGGAGGTGCTATTAAAGAAAGCTCAGTAAGTTCCTGAACTATGTAGACACAAAGTACACCAGTGTTAAAGCGAGTGAATAGAGTGACAATCATATGGAGGTCATCCTCAATCATACCTCAGAGGTCAAGCTATCTGTACAATATTATGAAAAGGCTGCTAACATTGGGTACAGCAAAAGCAATAGAATCAGACAACAGCCCAGTTGTAGTGTTGAAGACCTGAACTAGCTGCACTGCTATCCAAGGTGCGCTAGTATAGGAAATGCACTGGCATCTGCCCTACTATGTGGAAAATTGCTGGTGTGTCCTACCCTGAAAAATCCAGTCCACTGTCAATCATCAGTAAAGTCAAGAAGATGTGTATGTGCCAATTGACAGTGCTTTTATTCAGCACTTCCTTGCCAATAATATGATCACTGGTGCCAATTTGGGTTTTGCCAGTGTCACTCAGTTCCAGACCTCATCACGACCTAGGTCCAAACATGGACCAAGACATTGAATTCCAGAGGTGAGAGTGACTCACTTTGACAAAGTAGCATTTCACCAAGTGTGGCATCAAGGAGTCTTGGCAAAACTGAAGTCAACAGGCATCAAGGGAAGAACCTCCAGAGGTTGGAGTTGTACCACATGCAAAGGCAGGTGGTTGTGGACGTTGGAGGTCAATAATCCTAGGCCCATGAGATCACTGCAGGAGTTCCTCAGGCCAGCATCCCAAGCCTAAACATCCTCAGTTATTTTCTCAATGATTTTTCCATCCATCAGGAGGTCAGAGTGGAGTTGTTTACTAATGAGTGTGCAATGTTCAGTTCCATTTGCAACTCCATATCAAACAAAGCATTACATGCCTGCATGCTACAAGACCTAAATTACACTCACTCAGGTATGGGCTGCTATGTGGCAAGTAATACATATACCATAAAAGTGCCAGGCAATGGTGTCCTACAAGGTGAAAGTAACCACCAAACCTGGACATTCAATACATTATTATCACTTAGTTCCCCACCACAACATAGTGGAAGGGGCACAGTCTCTATTTCATGCACAAATCACACTACTGAGAGTGATGTTATTCACATCAATGTGACACAAAGCTTTCTCCAGTTATAATGAAGAAAGGCTCTAACTCGATGTCTACTTTTATATTCATACTTGAACAAAATTCCCAAATATGTCATCATTAATTGGTGATGAAAGTGACAGCATACACATTTGAACATCTTTGCTTCTAAATTTCTAACCATTAAATACCACATATTTACAATTTACAAAATGTTATTCTGTGTTTCATTTGTTTCTTCCAATGTCTACCTCATAGTTAATAGCTCTTTCACCTCCTGAATCAAGCCACAAAGTTGCAGCACCAAAGCATTATAGCAAGAATATTAGGTTCACCTTTAGTAGTTTTAAGGGTGGGACATCTTTTTGTAGAACGCTTAATACATTTTGCATTTTGATTTGCTTGTAAACCTCTTGATAATTTCCAAACCAATTTTTAACAAAGACTGACAGCAGCCCTACCTGCGAAGCAGACTTTTTTGGGGAAAGTCCATGGGAGGACATTCTCGGAGAGCAGGTTGGTGACATTGTACCACTGGAGGAGGTTGACCCTTTGCTGCTGTCTGTGAACCATGAGAAAGGCACAAACTGTGGCACCGCAGCCTTGGCAGAAGCCAGAATACTGATTGGGCTATCAAAAGACTCCCTACAAACAGGAAGAGGTGAGAGTCAGAACAAGGAGCAAATTGAAAGCAAATCAATGACACAGAGGAGACTTTACAAACCAACTTAGAAAACTAGAAAAGGCTGATCAACCAATTCCAAATTGGGATATGGACAGATAAATTAAGTTGCAGGTGTCCACAATATCCAACCCATTTTTTTTATTTTATGGA
The DNA here is from genome assembly GCA_030265395.1 of Rhina ancylostomus. Lineage (NCBI taxonomy): Eukaryota > Metazoa > Chordata > Chondrichthyes > Rhinopristiformes > Rhinidae > Rhina > Rhina ancylostomus. The sequence continues at coordinate 18,011,352 of JARFYF010000058.1, read as the reverse complement.
CTGCAGAAATGGGAAACTCTGCCCTGGTACTCACAGCATTATGGGAAATCAGATTTTTCAAGCTGCTGAAAGAAAAAGATCAAAGACCTGATACAGCAGCCTGCATTTTTCTGAAGAATATTAGCATTCCATAACACTGTAAATGTTTGGGGTTCTCACATAGTGTGCACAAAAGGCAGAACTTCTGAGTTTTCTCATTGATGGTCATCACTGTCATGCTCATTGGTCTCTGATGTAAAGACCAGCAGTGGAGAGCCAATGCCCTACTGACACTGTGCCAGGTTAGACCTTGTGCAGATTCAACAACTCCATTCGTTATTATGAAGAGGGATGGCCAGCTGGGTGAGAGGTAAGTTTCAAGCATTGTACAGATGTTTGGTTTAACTGAGTTAATTTAAATACATTTAATTGATTTTTTTGTGTGTTTCAGTTTTATTTACTAGTGTTTGTAAATGCTTTAATATTTGTTAAATATTATTTCTATATTGTTTTTAATTTTTTAATAGCTATACTCATTTGAGAATGGATATTCACAAAGATTCAAACTGTTTTGACATCCAGTTCAGCCTGAAGGCATGGCTTCATCAACTATTAAAGCATTTCTGTGGGTTTTATAACATGAACTCCCTGCACTGTACAAGGCATGCCAGTCAGGGTGGAGCTTGCTTCATTCATAAGATTTACTGGGTTTAATGGATAGAAAAGTAGCGATCTTGGTCAGTAATTCTTCTCGGGCACTTCCAAGCCATTAACTTTTTTTTTCTCAGTCCAAAGATTGACTGTATAGAAGTTTCAAGCATTTTCTTATTTTGTTAAGAATTGCCAGCAAGCCATGGTATTTTGATTTAGTACATAAGCTTTTGATGGGCAAAGTTATTGAAGGAAAAGGAGCAAAAGTGAGGCAAATGGATTTGATATACAGACCAGATATGATCTAATTGAATGGCAGAGCAGGTATGATAATGCCCTCTTCCCAGTCCTAACGTTGCTGGGATACTATATTATTGCCGGGGATAAAAGGCAAGGATGGTATCAGGGATAGTTTACAGCAATGAAGCATTTATTGAGTGGGTGGAATTTGAGGGCATAAGACTTCAAAAATAGATGTCAGAAGTTGATGAAAGATGAAGTAGTTGTGGGAAACTCAACACAGTGTCAGAGTTCTGGTTGTAGAAATGCCAGCCCAGACACAATACACTCATGCAAAAACAGAAATCTAAAATACTCCAGTGTTCATCTCCCCAGGCTATGCATTTTGCATTCAGAGAGAAAAAAACTGTTATATTATCACATCCTTCTCTGTCCTGGGTCCTCTGTCAATCCAAAATTAGACAGAGAACTAAACTGGTAGTGTAACTATTTTAAACCATCACATTATAGCTTTAATTTTCTTTAAGGGCAATTCAAAACAAGTCTTAGAACTGAGTTCCAATAAAATTATCCCACTGAACTATCTCCCAATCTCTTTTAGATGCTATACAATCTGATTTGCATTTCAAATATTTTGTATGCTTTAACATGTGGAGCTAGAAATGAATGCTGGCTGCTGACAAAAGCGAATGCTTTAATGTGTTAATTTTAAATGTAGGTGCTAGTGTCAATGTTAGTGTAGGGTATTGGCATAAAGCATGGGGGGGGAGTTGGTGGGTATGTGTAAGTTGCAGGAGTACAGGGAAATAAAGAGCGATGTCGTAGGGGATTGCTCTAGGGAGCTGGAACACACCCAATGGGCCGAATGGCCTCCTTATAGCTGAGATAAGTATGCACTTTTCTGTCATTTTTACAGAGGTGTTAACCTATTTCATGTAAATACTTAATCGCATTTCTTTTTAAAGCCACCACATCTCAATTGATTTGATTGATTGACAACCACAGATAACAAAGAAAGAATGGTTCCATCTAAGAATGGTGAAAAACAAGCAGTTTAAATTATTGATTGGTATATATGTGCTGATATTTCTTCTCTTTCACAGAAAGCTTCTCAGTAACTTAGTTTCAATACACTTTCCAAGCCAAGGATTCATTAATTTCTCTGAAGAACATTTTATTTGATGAATTATGCGTTAATTTTGTATAATAATAATCTGCGGCTAACTTGATACCGTATTACTTTAATATCTGCAATTATAAACATTCACCTTTCTCTTCCCTTACTGTAAAATAAAAAAAATGGAATGACTCTGATACCTGTACCCAGAAATACAGGTTCATGGCCTTTCTTCTGTGCTCTAGAACATTGGGCTTTTGACACTTATAAAGCTGGAGAGTTGCCACATGGAATAAGTACACTTTAAAACACTACTAATTCCATCTTAATATTGACAGAAACTTTCACTGGATTTTTCCCAATCCAAACCCTTATCTTTTGTATAAACAGCAAGTGCATTCACAGATATATTTGCCAAATGAGTGACAGTGGGATACAATTTTCCTGAGAAGATTTCAATCATTTATCTTTGTTAAACTCTGACCATCGGTTCAGTAGTGACATTTAAAGGATTTCTTTACAGAGCATGCTGAGGGAGAGGTGAGTGGGGCAAACAGCCAGTACACATACTGGTCATAGAGAAAATGGTGGTGAAGGTAGGAGGACCTCTCCTGGTCCAACAAAATTACATGTGGAAGCACCTTTGTTCTCTTTTTAACCCAGCTTTCAAAGATCTTGATTGAGCCACTCAAATGGGTGGTGCCTGCACTGCAATTCAACCCACATCAATCTGGAGCGGTACAATGAGCAGATATGTACACCGGCAGGCTGCACTAGAAGTAGATCAGAGTGCCACTCAACTATTCAAAGGCGAATCTGAACATTGTTTCAGGTGGGCTTGGGGCATCAGAGGCTGGGGAAGACCCCAGACTTCAGGTGTCAGCACCTTTTTCTGAGATGAGGAATGGATGGAAGAAAAGTCATACAACCAGGATCATTCTGACTGGAGAATCCTACCTACAATAATATCAACCTGCAATCAGACAGATGACAAAAGGTCACTGCACGATGTTAGAAATATGTACAATTAATTAAACAATTTTGCTGAAATCCAAATCCTTTGACTATGAGGATTTGTTTTGGAATTCTTCTCAAGGATCCCCTGGTAACCGAGCAGAAGTCTTCAAGGCTAAGAGATCTGCAGAACCTGGATCTCTGCCAGTGCAGGCATCTCCTGGACAGTCTTGGAATGGATTTGAAATAAGAATTAGGGTTGCATTTCCTGGATGGGCTCTACTGGCTGCTACTTGACAGCTCATTTTGCCTAGCCCAAGTTCAGCACTAGTTTAAGAACATAAAAAGCATAACTAACAGAAGCAAAAACAGGCTATACAGCTCTGCCATTCAATAAGATCACAGTTGAATGAAGTATGGCCTCTGTTTCCCAAAATCCTGACTCCCTTAATGCTCAAAACTCTTTCTCGCCCTTAAGTACTTCTATTTCTGCCTTAATGGCCAAAGCAGTTATTATGTGATCCACTCCACCCTCAAACAGGGACATCACAATTGAGCAGAGTGCAGTAGCAATGACTCAGCTTCCACAACTCTCAGAGACAGAGAAATCCAAACATTCTCAAACCTCTGAGAGAAGAAATTTTCCTCATCTGTCTTAAATGAGTGATTCCTTATTCTAAAACTAGACCTTTAGATAGCTGAACAGTCTGCCCAGCTGTTTCCAATGAGAGGCTTCTTAAATACATAAGTCTGTGACCATTGCTGGCTGTTCAGCTCCAGGTTCATGTGGGATGAGCATACACAGTATGGCACTACCTGTCTGAATGGCTCAACCAGTGGTCCCTGAAGGATTACTGAAAATTAGGTCTAGAAGAGACCAAATGTATTTCCAGGCTGATTTTTGCCTGAACAGAAGAAGTTCTCCTACCTTCAATAAACTCCATTACGCTGCTAGAACATTTGGATCACTTGGTTATGTGAATTCAAGAGCGACAGTGTGGAAGTGGCGCTGTAACGCAGTGGTTTCCTTGCCCTCACTACATTTCTGTATTTAAATGCTCAAGCTGAAAAATTCCAGCCCACTCTGCTGAAAACACTACCTACTCGAACCTTTGCCCTGTCCAGGCCCTCATAAAACCAGAGTACATATCAAGTATCTTTTATTCATAATATCACAGGCAAGATTCCTTATCCAGCTTAAAACATACCTTATTTATGAGTAAGACTCCCCAAAGAAATATTTGGTAAGTACCTCTATTTCTGCCTTTATGGTGAAAGTGGTTACTATGTGGTCCACTCCACCCTCAAACAGGAACGTCACCGTTGAGCAGATTGCAGTAGCAAACAGCAGAACAACATTTCCCTTACACACCTTGGAAGCAAGAATTGGTTTTCCAGCCCTCCAGCATTGGCCTGGGGTCTGTGTAGACTGAAGGTCAGACTCTGACATTGGTAGAAGCAATTTAGAGAATTATCATACCAGTGCTAATTTTTTGTTCATTTTCTGTTCATTTTGTTCACTTCTGTTATACATTATTTAACAGGTTGGCAGGAAGGCTAAGTGACAGTCAAGGATCATCCTGTCAGTAAAGCAGAGCATGCTGATTTTCCAGTTGGGGCACGGTAAAGATGGACATGTAATTGGTGAAGGGATGACATCATTGAAAGGATAGTATCATTGGTGCTAGAAGTTAATATGGTGAAGTCCATTAGAATACATCAGCAGAGAGTTAGTAACCTCATGCAACAACTTGAGTCACACTTTAAATTTGAAACCCCTTCAACTATGTGAGAAGGTGTGGCAATTCGCCGAATAACAGCTTGATTTTACCTGCTGCCAGTAGACAGTCTGTTGGCTGCCTTCTCTGCTTTTTTTCCTTTAGTGGATGAGGATCTTCGTAGCTGTACCCTGTAATGGTGCAGGTGTGTATTACAAAACCTAGTCATTTGTATTTCTCAAGGTCAGTAGTAGTAAGAATCCAGCACATCAATTTGAGTGAGTTTGTTTCTCTAAGTAATAAACTGATAGAATGAGTGGACTCAGTAGCTGAAGAACAAGTTTCCATGCTGTATGACTTTATACATACACTAATGTATTGTAAATGTATTTAATGATTATGGGGGGACACTTCCCCTTTTGGCTCCCAGCCTCTCCCTCCCCTGTCCCCACACACCCCACCTCCAACTCACACTTCTGTTACCAGGTCATGACTACTTACTTTTCTCTCTTGTTGTCTTATGGCCAATAACCTTAAACCTTTGGTGTCCAACATTCCTACAAATGATGTTATCCCTTATTAATTCCATTAGAAATATGAGTGATTATGAACACATCTCTTCCTTCATATAACTGTAGTCTACAGCAGCATTCTAGTAGCCTCTAAGGCCTTGACATCCTTTTCAAGGTGCAGTTTCCAGACTTGAATTTAACAGTATAGATAAGGCCTAGCCATACTTTTAGAAAGGCTTTGTATGACCTTATTCTCTTTGTAAGATGTGACAGGTAAATAAGAAAGCCACATGGCACTACTAGAGCAATTTTCTCAACCCAAAATATACATTTCATGAAGACTGGCCTAAATGTATGTTGAAATCTATAACATTACCTTTTTCTAAATTTTGGTTAATAATTTCATTTTAGTCTCAAGTAATCAGAATCACTGTCACTGATACTTTGTTCTGATGTTAATTATAGAGGTATTTAAATTTTTGGTCTTTCACTTTAACCTGATCAACATTCTGCCCTCACACTGACTATTCTTCTGTCTATAATTTGGTCCTCTGTTTTCCATTTAATAATTTATGGCCTGCAGCTATCTGCTCTGCTTTTGCATCTTCACCAGGGCTGTGCTTTATTTCTTTTCAACATTCATTTATTCAGGTCAGAAGGGGAAGACTTTTAATGAGAAATCTCATTTTAGATTTTATTTTAATTTGTTCTATATTATTTTGCATAACCTCAGAAATGATCCCACTGCATTTCTGAAGCAGCTAATGAGCCACTTAACCAATATGAGTGTTAATGATTCTTCGGTGGAGATAAGCATCACAGAAGTTTTCATCACAGAACACTGCAGGGGATTCCCTATTTTATCTGCTTTGGGACTAAGTATATAACAGTGCTGGAATTTGTCTCGGTTGTACTGTGAAACAAATCTTAACTGTTCCATATTACATTGAATTTTAATCGCTATAACTTTAGTATGGTTGCCGTTTTCTACTTCAAGCAAGAATTCTAATATTTTATTTCATTTTCAACTAAAGCAATAAAGTTTGTTTTTTTTCTCTCCCTCTATCTTATTCACTTCATTGTCATTGTCATTAATGAGCATTTTTACTTATGGTTCATATATGATGAGACCAAAGCAAAAGTATCCAAAAAGTATTTGCCTGGGAATCAGGTCATGTAGCAATCAGTCTTTGTTTGCCAGGCAATTCAATTTCAATGAAAAATAAATTATGAATTTCCACATCAAGAGCTCTCCACATGATGACAAAGTCTGGAATTTTTATTCCGGGTTCTTTGTGCATCTGCTGTCCAATGCATGAGTGAACCCAGGCAGGAGGAGGTGGCATCCAGTAGCATGCAGTGCATTCTCATTGAAGAGGTTCTCATAGTCATTTGCCTATGATGCCTGCCTTCAGGTCACTGCAAGGGAGTCTCCCTGAGCAGAGCCCAGCTAGACCCTGGGAGTCTGACTTGAGAACCTCCTTTAAGGTATTTGTTTAATGGCTTCCCTTTGGTCTCCCAACTGACCTCTGCTGCCATGGCACCGGCCCACTTTTCCCCAGCTCCCAGCACTGCTGGTCCCAATTCCCCCATTCACTGATCACCCAATCCTCCATTCACCAATTACCCAATTGTGTCCCACCCTCACTGACCTATCAGCATTCACCAATTACCCAATTGTGTCCCACCCTCACTGACCTATCAGCTGACCAGATCCCTCACACACACCAACCAAAGGACACCTACATCCACATTTGGCAATGGCAGTCATGTTGCTAGCAGTTGGCTCACAGCCTGACACCCCCTTTTGATTCATATCTCTTCCCTGCTGCCAGGTTTCTTTCCCCATGGCATCACCTAGCCTTGCCCCACCAATCCTCCCCGCCACAATATGGCCATGTCCATAGACATCTGATTACCTTTATGATCTACTTAAGTGCAATGTACAAAGGGAAGACCTTACACTATGTTAGGCTAATTCATTAATGCCTGCCACCTTATGCCACCGTGACACTGAATTTGCAAGCAGTCATCCCAAGACAAAACCATCCTCCATTTACTATAGTCTTTAGGTGATGAGATTTGAGATATTTATATAGTGCCATTCACTTCACAAAATTGAAATGTTACAGAACTGACTGCTGTATCTGAAGTATAGTCACACTTATACATTGGGAAAATACAGCTGTCAATTTATGCCTAGCAATATCCAACAAGTAGCCAAGAAATAATGAACTGATAATTTACATTGCTTTGTGGATAAGTATTTAACAGGAGAATGTGGTTATTGTTGCCAACAAAAATACAGAATGGGAGAACATGATTTTATTGTCATACCCTGAGTGACTGTGAACACTGTTCATGGAACCAAATACCTGATTTGCTATCAGGTATTAGTCATTAACATTCTTGGTCCCTTGCACTTACCAAGTGCCGCAAGATTATCAGACTGTGATAAGTGACAGAAAAATTAATGAACAAAATGTAACTTGCTGGCAAGCAAGCCACAGCGCAATTTTTCTTTAACTATTTCAATGATTAAAATGCCAAGCACCCAACAAGCTAAATAGGGCTGTTTTTATGGCTTTGTCAGTAATAAGAAGAGTTATAAACATCTTCTTTGTTCAATACTCCATACAATAACACTAATATAACAAACATTATTTATGGTGCTCTCACTATTGTAATACACTGTTCAATATAAGTTGCCTTTTTATGGCTCCCACAGACAGGATAACAGTAAAGATCTAAAGTGGTTCCTTCAACACAGAACACATAATTGCAAGAAAAAATAGAGGCTGCAATTTACCGTGGTATGGAATAAACCAAGTCTCTAAATGACTCATGACTCTTTAAAAATTTTCTTGAAATGGCTGTTACACATTAAAATTTAGACAGATTGTGGAGTTGAAATTAGTTGCAGCCTGTTTCCAGGTCCATAACCAATGGAGAGGCCGACTAAGAAACTCAAGGTTAACAAGATTTTGTTTGTTGGACCACATTAACACTACTTGTGCCTGACATGTTTCACTGGTTGGTAAGTCCTCCTGGAGAGGTGGACAAACAACATGGGGAGGGGATGGTAATCTGCATTCCTATTGCTCCTGCTTCCTCAAATTTAGTTAAAGTCTTGGAAATGGAGCCTGAACTGATCCTTAAAGTACTCATTTTCAAAGTAAAAGATAAAAATGGGATCATTTCTAACCTTATGTTTTTGACTGGATTACTGTAATTTTATAAGGTAAAATAACTTGCATACAATTTAAACAGATATAAACAAACTGTGCTACTGAACAGGGGAGCTGAGGCTGCATAGTTCTCTCACAATAATCCAGTGTTGCTCCTTCTGAACAGCAGCTATTCTTGTTCCAAAGACCAACAACTTGCATTGAAATTCTACCCTTAAAACAAAGTTGTTCATAACAATTCTTCACAAACAAAATTAAAAACATTTGGACAGTAAACCAGAATGGAATGAAGTGTGGTGTGGGGTATTGAAAAATTGGAGATAGTAGTTGTTGGGGAGACCTTTAAAAGTGGGGAGAAAAACAATGAGCAGTTTCAATGGGATTATTTGCTCAACGTGAAAGCTGTCTATGAAACATTCGTGAAAAAGTAGTGACCAATTTCAAGTAAATGCCACCTAATTTACGACTTTATGACATAAGTTAACAATTGTCTTTGCATCTTTTTCAAACAAAATGACTCAGGCTGACCGGAGCTTAAAGGACTGCTAACAGTGGAGAAATATGAGTAATCTGTTTATGGTCTATGATAGTGGTATAGATTGGAAACTACTTAAAGATAAGAAGCTTCATTTTTGACTCAAATTCATGATGTAAAATCAGATGACATGGGTTCACAGAACCAATCACCAGGTTTGCCAAATGATAAATATTTGTCATTAACATACTTGGAACTTTGTACAAAAAATACAGCAAGAATATCAAACAAAAGTTAAAATTATTCTTACAGAGTTTACTATTTATCTGTGGTATTTTACTATAGAATAGCATTTCTTAAAACCGAAATAAATGGCTGATAGAAAGGAGCTGAAAGAATGTAATTTTCCAAAAAGTTGACTATGAGCTGATTCAAATGGAGAATTTTAGCTGCAACAGCTTTTGATGGACAATTAATTAAATTGGAAACTAAATATTCTTTGCCTTGGGTGGTAAAATAAAATGTGGGCAGTATGGGTCTACAGTGCATTTTACAATCCACTGAAGCCATCAGAGGAAAGCTGGCAGAGTGTAAAGTGGGCTGTCCTGTCAATTTTCTTGTGAATTTCACCCCTTTTGTACTTTTGCAGATCTCTTGTTAGTTTTCTGTTCTTCATAATTAGAAATCACCTTCACCTCAGACCATGAGCAATCCAGAAACCTGGGCTAACAGTCCAGAGATATGAGTTCAATTCTCTCCACAGCAGTAGTGAATTTAAATTCATGCTGCTAGGACAACTGAATCAATGTCAGTGTCCTTTCCCAGGCCAATGTTCCCAACACTGACTGTCTAATTATACTCAGTCACCTTTTTTGGGCAGGCCATACCATTTGAATGCCCCGCACCAGACTCCTGAAAGAGACAATATATTTCAAACTCTGTCCTTGGAAGACAGTACCAGGAGGACAAGGAAAAGATTCAAGGACTTGTTCAAGGTTCCCTGAAAAAATGGAACAACCACACTGTTGAGAATCTCCTGATGATGACTGTTCAAAGTGGTGAAGGAGCAATGAGAACCTAGAATCTATGCATTGGTGGCACACAGAATATCTGAAGATGCGTACCACCATACAAACTACCCACCCTATCAGGTACCTCCTGCTCCATCTGTGGAAGAGTCTGCAGTTACTACATAGGCCCCATCAATTTCCCAACTTCAATGGACAGTAAAACACATTGTAGACGCAAGGCAAAGGATAGTTAGTTTTTAGTTCAGTTAATTGTCCATCAAAACCCACAAGAACAGAGTCAGAGTAGTCATCTTTGAACCCGAGGAATGTTCAAGAAGAACGAATTGATTTAATAAGTTCTCAACTTAAAAACATAGTATTAATTATGGTGATTAATTATAAAACTACTAAATTATTGTTTAAAACTATCTCATTCACAAAAGGAATTTGCCTAGACTTTATGTGACTCCAGACCCACAACATTGCTGTTGACTCTTGAATGTGTTCTGCAATGTTCTACCATGGCACTCAGCTTTTGGGATATTAGAAAGAGGTCATATATGTTAATTTTGTCAGTAATGCCTATACTATATGAATGAATAAAAAAAGGGCATGGTAAAAAATGAGACTCCAAGTAGTGTCTTAAAAAATGCTATTGAACATTTAATGAGATGGCTGTTGTTGCTTAAATTGTAAATTGCAGAATTAAAATCTGGAAATTTAGTCTTTTTGTAAACTACTTTCTGGTGGGTGATATGAAAAGGATTATTAATTTTATTCTAAAAATTGCCACACTTACCCAAGGTCCAAAAATTTCCGTCTTGCCTTTCTGTCCAGCCCAGCTATGGGACTTGCTGGTTCTGCTGGACTTGTTTCCTTGCTCCCTTCTGAACCTAAGGTACAAATAAGCAAGTAAAACATTAGGGCACTGTCACTACATTGAGAGTTCATTGTTAGTATGCCATTCCCCACAACTACCCAAGTTATTTCTATCTACTTCTTGCTTCAACAGCCATGAATATCTAATGACCTGTGAGATTGTGAGCACTTTATGGTTTCTGATTTAAGTCAATCCAACTATAAATTATTATAAAGCCCATGTCATGCTACAATTAATCATTTGGGATAATATATGAAGATGGTACATCCAAGCTAGACAGCACAGATAATTAATAATTATTTTTGGCCTTCTTTATATTTTTAATTAATGGTGAGACACTGCAATGTTTATAATTAATGATGTGTGCAGTTGCTATCTCATCTTTACTCGTTGAATCTCAGTTTCAAACACAGAAGCATTGTTAAAGATTTGGTTGCAGTTGATCATTTACTGATTTTCAAATTTCTTTTTTCTTTATAGCCTAAGAAGAAATGAGTTTCAAAAGTTGACGAGGTTAATTAAAAAGATATGTCAATCCTCCCGGAAGACCGGAAAGACAAACATAAGCTAGTTCTGATGAAAAAAATCATTGGCCTGAAATGGATTAACTCTGTTTCTCCTTCCAAAGATCCTGTCTGACCAGCTGAGTGTTTCCAGCAATCTTGTTTTTTTTTAACCAGATTTCCAGCATCTGTAGCCTTTTACTTTGCACAGACAAATATATGGCTGACTTTAAAATGGTGAATGCTGAGAGAAGCCTCCAACAGAATGTTCAGTCATGACCACAAACCTTAACTTTCCAGGGAAGGGACAACATCGGTTGTCAGCAAAGATATCTTTTTCAACAAAAACAAGAATATCATGTGCTTGAAAGTACACATTCAATTTGAAATACTATTATTAGAAAATGTGACTGTCAACTTCGATGGTTATTCTAAATTGCAGTTAGTGACTGTTGCCACTATTAATGTCCCAGAACAATAAAAATATACATTTTATAGTGTGTTATTTGTGATTTCACCACAGAAGTTGCACTTCTTATTCTGATTTATAGGGCGTGTTGTGAGTATTGTTTAACGCTGTGCACTTGTGTATTCAGTAAGCTAGGTGAAAATTCTAACAGCATTAGTATTATAAAATCACTTTTCATACTTTGATGCATCAACTAGACAAAACATATTCCTAGTTCTTGTTGCACACTTCACATTTTGATACAGTTATAGAAATAGACAATTATTGAACTGGAATGTAAAGTTTGTAATCTAATTACTAACCACTGAACTACCCAGAAGAGCTT
>JARFYF010000058.1:17869395-17886095 GCA_030265395.1 Rhina ancylostomus | reverse complement strand
TAATTTCCTCAGATCCCTCTAAACCTCTTTCACCTTACCCTAAACCTATGCCCTCTAATTTTGGACACTTCTAAATAGGGAAAAGTCTCCTACTATCTATGCTATCTAGGTTACTCATAATTTTATACACCTCTGTCAGGCCTCTCCTCAGCCTCCTCTGCTCCATGGAACACAAACCCAGCCTATCCAGTCTCTCCTTGAAACAGAAATGATTCATTCCAGCCAACATGTTGGTGAATTTCCTCTGCACTTTCTCCATCTGCACCACCAGGAATGAGGATGGAGTCATACTCAGTGGTCCCCAACCAGTATTGATTTTTCATGAGATTTACTGGTCAGTTGTTGTATCTGTCATTATAAGAACATCTTTGTAACCCACTTGCTCCATGTAGCTGGAACATTGGACACTTACCTGTCATTATATACGAGCAACCTGTATTCTGAACCTTTTTAACCTAGTTGCTCTGGCATTTTATAGCATTTGACCTCTTTGTGCATTGCTTTTACCAATCCATCCTTGCCATCCTGAAGTCAGTTTCCCATAATTGGCAGAATTGATAACATGGCCCGTCACACCAAACTACAGGTCATTTCCAATAATTGCAATGCAATGATCCCAAGACTGTCCACTGGAGACATCACTACATACTCGCTCCCATACTAAAAAAAAATCCAGATACCGTCCCCTTTTGTTTCCTGTCTCTGGAGCAAATTTCTATCCATATGCACTTTACTCTGACTTCTATTATTTCTAAGCTCTTCATCATCTTTTCATATGATATAAAGGAGACATTTGCCCATTGTGTTCAAACTGATGCAGTGCAATCTCAATCCTATTCCTCTATTTATTTCCTTTTCTCTTATCATCCACATCCCCCAAGGATAATTTACAAATTAACCTATCAACTAGCATGTCTTTGGGACATAGGAGGAAATGGAGCACCCACAGGAAAGACATGCCATCACAGGAGAACACACAAATTCTGCACAGTCAGCAATGATGGCCAGAACTGAACACGGGTTGCTAGAAATGTGAGGCAGCAGCATTTATAGAGTGTCTTGGTGTGGTGTAGAAATTTGTTGTCACCTATCTGCACTTTGCACTCCATTTCCAAAAATGAATTCCAATGATTTAAAAGGAATTTTGGAAGCTGGGCACATCACGCGTTCACTACAATATATGGGCTTAATGATAGTAACCAAGGAGTAATCTGTTACAATACCTTTCTGAAACTTCCTTGTTACTTCATTAAAGAACACACCAATAAAAGGAAACTTTCAAACAAGAATAACACAGACTTGGGAGACATCAGGAGTGTTTAGTCAAGCAGCAAGATTGAGATTGCTTTTGTTTAAATTGAGCAAGTAACATTTCCCTTTGATACATGTATGTCTAACTTAAACAAGCATATCCCAGGAAAATGCCATTTATTTAGCATAAGGAAAGAGAACACTATCATGTTCTGATGTTACAGCCTTGTAACATCTGCTATAAAACACAGGAAGCAGACACAGATAGACAATGCAGCATAAATTAGCTTGAATAAATATACATAATCTTCCACTTTTAAGCCTTTGGGGTGTAAAATGTCAATCCAAACTTCAACTAGAAGCCCAACAGTTTTGTTACTAAACAGTTCCATGTGTATCTGGTAGGACTGAAAGCCAGCAGGTCATTGTTTCCTTAATTTGGGGCAATACATCCAATGTTAGACACCCTCAATCAATTAAACAGTCTGTTGAACATGATGGATGGTCCATGCGATACATTTGTATGGTCAGCTGCTGGGCCACCCTGGGTGCCATTTGTGATTAAGTGTGCTGTAATGAGATCTGGATGGTTAAAGAATGTTTAATCAGTTCCTCAGCTTAGAGTAATGATAAACATATCACAGCATTTTTCATTTCTCATCTTATATGGAAAGGTACTTTTACACAAAAGTAGTTTTCGATAATACATACATGCATTATTTGAGGTATGAGGCATATTATTTTAATGTGAGAGTGTATGGACTATTTGTTCCATCTTCTGTGAATTATTCTGCAAAGGAGGGAAACTCAGCAATGAACTGCTACTTGTGTAGCCGCCTCTGTGATAGAAAGTCATGCTTATTACTGACTAGTGTCTAGAAAAGCTACTTGTCTCTAAATTGTTGCTGAGAAGAAAATTGGAGTTTTCCCTTTATGTTGAATTGATGCTGAATTGATGCTTCTGAGCTGTGTCAGGTTCTAACATTTACATACCCTGAAGCCTACTCAAACCACACAAATCACCTTCATAATAATTACCTATTGTACAGCCACTTTATTGCACAGGGTATACAATGTGACAAGGAGAGAAGCAAATACTTTCTTAGGAATGATTGCTGAGACATAGTTCTGGAAAAATCAGGACTATGGAATAAACATTGCAGGATGTGATATATTTAAAAAAGGCAGAGATGAAAAAAGGGGAGTTGGTGTATTAATAGTTACAAGGTGATTACTTAATGGCAGTAGCAAAAAGCGATGCAGCTAAAACAAAGATAAAAAGAATCAATCAGTCTAATAGGTGCAATCTGCAGACTATCTAATACAGGAAGAGGGGTGAAGGAAGAAATAGGCAGATAATTGGGTAAATAAGTTTAAAAAATGAAAAATTATAATGGGTGATTTTATCTATCCCAATACTAATTAGGCTGAAGAAGTAGGTAATGGAAATAACTGAATACAGTTCCTACAGTGTACACTGGAATTCTTTCTATCCCAATACATGAAAAGCCCAACAAGTGAGGATTTCCTCTTGTAATGGGAAATAAATTCAACCAGATGGGAAGTAAAAGAAAAGGAACATCTAGGTAATATGACCGTAATATAAAATTCTGTGCTTTAAGATGAATCTAGAGAAAGGCTTAAATGTGATGAGCACCAGATTACTAGATTGCTTATTTTATGGGGTTGAGAATTGAACTTGGGTAACGTGGACAAAGATCTTGTCAAAGCACAATGTAGAACGACAATGGGTGTTCAGCAGAGTGCAGGAAAACCTTTGCTAAAGGAATGCAGTAAGCATGTGAGATTCCATAGATTCCATTTGGGGACAATGGACAGCAAGGAAAGAGGCATACATTACATACAAAAACAGTGGAAGAGTCCATGAAAAGAAAGATTCAAAAGAGATTGGTTAGAGTTCATTAACAAATAGGAAGGTCCTTAAAGAAGGCTAATGACATCTATCTAAATAATTTATCTAGGTTTTTGGAAGGCATTCCACAAGGTACACAATAATAAGCTAGTAAATAATTTCAGAAACAAAGAATTGGAGTACAAGTAGTGGAATAGATTGCTAATTGGCTTCAAGACAGAGAAGTGTAGTTACTCAGAATGGAAGGAGGCAGGTAGTGATGTTCCATGAGGGTCAATGCTGGGGCCACTCCTGAAGCACACACTGTATTCTAGGCTCAGTCACAGCAAACAGTTTCCAGGTCCACCATGAAAAGACTTCAAGTAAGCTCTCAAAATCTTTTGGAAGATGTAAAATCCTTTACAGCTTATGGGAATCACTGACCCACGACTGTTCCTGGGCTGGCGCAGGAGCACCTGGGAAAGCACTGAGTATGTTGAATCTCCTAACTGGGGGCACGCAGAGACCAGGTGCAAGCAGATGCAGAAGCACACAACACCCTAAGCAAATCACATCAAGTACTGCCTGCTGCTTCTGTGGTAGAGTATACAGGTCCCAAGTGGGACTCTATCTCAGAACCCCCAGAACCAGAGTAGAAGCAAACTGTCCTCAAACTGGGGGCTGCTTAAGAAGAAGAAGAAAAAGAAAGAGGTCGTGGCTTTTAATTAATGATGTCAAACAGGAGGAGTGGCACATTTAAACTTTAAACATTAAATAAATCTCATTGAGGGTGTAATTGGAATTACTGCCTTGACAGGAAGCTTCTCTTAGACCACTGCTTATGCTGAATGACTGCATTTTAAGACATTAACACTGAGGTCACCTGTTGATTTACATTATCCTTCATCTGGCTCTGAGAGCAAGAGCACTTTTGAACATAATTCTTGAGAAAGTTCAGAGTAAATTACCTGCATCATTTGCACAGGATACACATGGCTATGCATGCAGCCAGATATATAAAACACTCACATTTATGCAAAATCAATATCAATGCAAATGTGTAAAAATGTGACAAAATTAGCAAAAGATATGCTCAGCGTAGAAAATTCTGGGCCAATTTTAATGGCTATTGCATTAATAATTTAGGTCATTTAATGTGCTCAGCAATCAAGTGTTCAGCATACTCTGGCAAATGGAAATAGAGCCTTTGATGCTATGTTATCACGGTACTAGAACTAATAAATCTCAGCATCACCAAACAAGAGACAAGGAGATTTTATGGCAAGATGTACTCATCTCAAAAGCAGCCCCTGCGGACACTTAATATCTCTTTAAATTATGAGCCTGGGGTTTCCTGGGGCTGGGAAGCTGCTCTGTCAGCCATGATCTTCAGGTTCTTCCTTTTCTCGGTGCAAGTATGAAATTGCAGCTGCTTGGTAGCAGGCCCATAATACAGTGCTCCCACATGGTAAATGAATGTAAAGGAAACAGTGTTGGAACCAAAGTAGATACCTTTGAATTCCTAATGTTCACCACTGCTAGGGGTCACTTTGGGTCCAAATGTAAAATTCCTGTCTTCTAATGTGCCAAAATCATAAGGCAGAGTGTTTTTGATTTTTTTTTACTAAATGGTTCTTTAATCACAGGGAATTCTTCCCTCTCCTCTGAAGTTAGAAAATGCCATTCTAAAATAATTAATTGGAAACTGGGTAAGTAATTGGGCTTACTGTGTGCACATAATGAACAATGCTTCTGTCAGTTTATGCCAAGGTCACTCCAATTTGCAATCCATTCCCCAACAAGTCAGGACTTTTTTCTGTGTTTGTAAAAGGACATCAGGATCGTGTCTATATTCCCAAGTGGTTTAGTATTGAATTTGAACCCATCCTCCAATCGACACTTAAGCCAGTGTGGAAGGATAGTTTGCAGGCTGGAATGTATATAACTAAATAATGCACAAACACACATAATAGAGGTTTCACTCTCTGTTGGTGAGTGATCTTCGTACTGGTTGTACTGAGACATTGGGAAGGAAGGAGTTAACAATATTAGTTCATCAGCTGCCTAATGGCATGATGGATTTTGGACAAATGCAAACATAGGAAAATTCATAGAGGTTACATTAAGAGTGGTTAGGCCATGGAATTTGCTGCCATGGAAAACAGCCTTGGTATCATCAAAAGAAAATTGGTGAGGTATGTAAGAGAAAGTGGAAAGATACTGTGAGTAGCTGGAATGAGGTTCATGGAATGTGGAGAGACAGCGCATAAATAGCAACACAAACTTGTTGGACTGAATAGCCCAGATATGAACTAAATATTCAATGCAATTCCTGGTTATATACTGTAGTCAGATAACACCATGAACTAGACATGTTCTTATCCATTTATTATCTATGAGCTGTCTCTGAGTGAGATGTTGTGTGTGGGAGATGGAAATAGCACTACACTTTATACAGAGTACCTGGGAGTTTATAACAACCAATCAGTTTAAAAATTGTCTAAACTGTTTGAAGAAAGCGATGTGGGTTGGAATATTGAATTAAGCATCACGTAAACCAGAAAAAGTGAGAGGAAAAGATTAGAGAGAGGAAGAAATAGAAATTAAAAGTAAAAATTAAACATTTTAAAAAAATTCTCCAACTATTACAAGTTGAAGAAATGTGACTCAATACTGATAAAAGTACACTTTCAAAGCAGTAGTGCTTTCAAAGCAGTGTATGGCAGTAATTAAGATTGACTGGATCATTAAAAAATGTACTTAGACTGAAATAGACAAACCGGCTGTGGTGAATTTAGCAGGTACAAGCACTTCTCATTGTACAATGCATTTAAGGACACACTGTAGCTGGGTTAATTTTCTTGCATTGATTTAGAATCAGTTAACGGACAGAAGCAGAAGGTAAACAGGTCACTTTCATGTTATTAGGCTCTGAGCAGTGGGTGCTGCAGAAAATGGAGCTAGGGGCCCAGATGTTCATATTCTGCATCAATGATCTGGAGACCAGATAAGAAAACACGAGGACCACAGACTCTTCTTCATGTGGAAAAGTCTTGGGAGAAAAGAAGAAATAGTTTCAGGCACCCTTTCATTAAGTCTGGAACATGCTGTCTTAAGAGACAGTGGAGGCAGATATTGTCAGCTAACAGCATTGTGGGTAGACCCACACCTCGAGGACAGCAGCAGTTCAAGAAGGCAGCTCATTACCACCTTCTCAAAGGCACCTAGGGATTGGCAAATAAATGCTGGCTCAGCCTGTGAAGCCCACATTCTTTAAATATTAAAAAAATGAATTTTTAAAAATTCTTAAAGGGCTTCACAGTGTAAATACAGATTGGGTGTTTTCCCTGCCTAGGATATTGAGAAGCAAGGTCACAGTCTCAGAATAAGGGATCAACCATTCAGGCCAAAAATGAGATTTCTACACGCATAGTAGTGAAGGAATTCACAACCCAAGAGCACTCCAGGGGCTCTGATGCAATATACTGAATATATGAGGTAGAGGGTGATAGATTTTTGAATAAAAAGGGATTCAAGGAATACAGGAAAGTGGCACTGATATAGAAGGTCAGCCATGATCTTACTGAATGGTGGAGTAGGTATGAGGTCTGCCTGGCCTAATTCTGCTTCTATTTCTTATGTTCTTATTTTGTAACAATGGCACATTTTCCTCCAAGTTACTTATACAATTTAATCTTAAAATAGATTTATTTGCCCTAACAATCTTCCCCAGTAAGGTATTCCTCCTTGTCAATGAAAGGATGATATCCTATTTTTCACATCAGCCTTTACATTTTATTGGTCAGGTTTCCTTTTCATTAAGCTGGTTATCTGCATTCTTTTCTGCTCAGCTATAAGCTTTCCATAATACTCCCAGTGTATTCTGATCAACATTCCATTCAGTGACAGGAAAATCTCTTTTCATCTATAATTCTTCTGCCCTTAGACACTCTAATATTCCCCTTTTTTGTTCATTCACAGGATGTGGCCATCATTGGCGAGAGACTTCCATCTCCAATTACTAACAAAACTGAATGGCTTGCCCATTTCAGAGGGCAGTTAAGAGTCAATCACAGTGCTGTGGACCTGGACTCACACATAGAATCATAGAGTAATACAGCACAGAAACATGCCCTTCAACCCAACTCATCCATGCCAACTGTGGTGCCCACTAAACTAGGCCCATACCCCTCTAAACCTGTCCTATCCATGTTCCCTCCAAATGCCTTTTGACAGGCTGGATGGGAGAACAATGAAAGATTTTCTTTTCTGAAAAACATTAGTGAACCACATGGGTTTTTACATTTGTTGGTTTCTTGAACACCATTACTGATACTTACACCAGATTTATTTAATTTCTTGGATTTCAAGATTCCAGCACCCATGGTGAACTCATGTCAGTGGATAAATAGTTCAGATTGCAGGATACTAGTCCAGTTATTTAACTACATTGCTACCCTATCCCATTTAGTTAGTTTGCCTTTCTGATGGCTGTTACATATGTTCTAATGGAGCAAGACATTGAGTTACCATCCTTCCCAGTTTCTTTTCTTGATTCATTCTTGTCAATAATTTAATTTTCTTAATATCCCCCTAAGATGATTGAGGAGTGTTCATAATGTATGTTATAACTATCACTGAGAATAGGATGGTGTTATTTGAATTATGTTCCAGATTCAGTGTTTGATCATGTGTTTTTTACCAAAGTTTATAAGTAACATCAAAATGACAGGAATAAGGCTGGATGGAATAAAGCTACATTACCCTATATCTGGGCAATTTAAGATATCTTTATTAGTCACATGTATATCGAAACACACAGTGAAATACATCTTTTTGTGTAGTGTTCTGGGCACAGCCCGCAAGTATGGCCATGCTTCTGGCGCTGACATAGCATGCCCACAACTTCCTAACCTGTACGTCTTTGGAATGTGGGAAGAAACCGGAGAACCTGGAGGAAACCCATGCAGGCACGGGGAGAACTTACAAACTCCTTACAGACAGTGGCCAGATTTGAACCTGGGTCAATGGCGCTGTGAAGCGTTACACTAACCGCTACAAGTGTTGTTTTAACTTATTATGATCTTCCCCTCATTAAATGATCCTGACATTGTGATGGTATTTACAAACTTTAATAGAAAATACATGATCATACACAAAATCTGGGACATAATACAAATAGCATTATTCTTTTTTCAGTGATAGTTATAACAAAGCATTATGAAAGTTTCTCTATAACTATGTATTTATCTAGTGTTAGTCTAGGATATATGATCCAGAAAGATTGTTCATTCAATTCCTAATCTCTGATGATCATTACTGGCTTGGTACAACACACAAAATGCTGGAGGAACTCAGCAGGTCAAGCAGCATCTCTGGAGGGAAATGGACACTCAAAGTTTCAGGTTAAGACCCTTTATCTGGAGGGTAAAGGCTAATGCAGCATCTTGTGTGTTGCTCCAGATTCCAGCATCTGCAGTCTCTTATGTCTCCATTTTATTGGCTTAGTGGTAGAAATGAACTCAGCAGCCCAGGCTGGAGATATGGGAATAACCAAGCAACATTCTTGTTGCTGATGGGTAGACATTGACCCCTGCTACAGTGGATGCATGAAAGTTGGGTGGAGGATTGAATTGGGTCTTGGTTGTGACTTTTAACAGTGAATAGCTTGCTCCTGCTCAGCAATTAGCACTAATTCACAGCAAATTACAGGAAAATTGCTGGCAACTAGAAAACTGCATCTCAGTATGCTCTCATTTTCTTGCTGGACAACTTGAGGTAACGAGTAGAAGATATACAAATACTAGGACACTACAATTAGGAATTATATTTTATTCAGATTTGCTACAAAGCTTCTGTTGACCTTTATCACTCACAAACTAGGGGCTTCTGCAGGTTAAGCTCAAAACCCTATCAAGTTTCATCTTTTTATATTAGACCAACACAAATTACAATATACAGAGTTGCAACAGAGAAAGAAACAGTATTAATTGATAAACATGCCATCATCATCCACAGCTACTGCAATGCTTATTTTTCACAAAAATTGTACAGTTGAGTGTTAAATGCTTTAGCAATATTAGCAATGAATATAAATTTAACATGGAAGCCCAAAGATATGTACAGCACATGGAATGGAAAGCAACAGATGAGTACACTGAAACAATGTGATATACAATGCTTGAATTTATAGCAATGCTATAAGGATGTACCTTCAACAGTATTGCAACAGGGGGAAGAATATAAGAGGAAGATGGTAATATTTTCAGAAAATATAAAGTAGATCCAAGTTTTGTTTTTAAAAGGAAAAACAACTGGAACTGTTCCTGTTTTAACAATTAAATTCAAATCTGCAAGCATGTGATGCTGAATTCACATTAAGTGTCTGTAAGGCAATATTCATCCTCAATACTGAAGTTTAATTCATTTGCATGATGTGGCCTTGTTCGAAGCTGATGGTAGGTTTGCTTCTTGAATCATTGCCATCTGAGTGGTTCCTGTAAGGATTCCTGCTTTGCAACAGTGAGTTACAAGCCAAGTTGAGAGCCAAGTAATGCTGGTGTCACTAGAATTATTTGACAAGGGGCTTAAACATAAAGATACCACTAAAACAAAATGAAAGAAAAAATCCTGATTCTGACAGGATTTGTTGTGCAAAGTGGTTAATCTCCTGTTGAGTGCTGACTTTCCAGACATACCTCTGCATGCACTGTTTGATATTGGAAACAAATTTTATGGTAGAAACGTATTACTGACCTTTCAGTCACCTAGATAGCCTGCATGGAGATTATTAAATTTCACATAACCAGTGAACTTCTGATATTTAATTACAAATGGAAGTAATAGTTAAAAAGATAATATATTTCTTTTATTTAAGGATTAAGTTATTCAAAAATGCAAGGCATGTGCCCTCATTTAGAGGTGCTAGATCACCTATCTAGGTGATAGAAGGCCAGAGAGAGAGAAAGCAAAATTACATTAGAGTTGAGTGTATTTCCACTGTCTGGGATATTCAGTGAAGACTCCAATCAGATAATCTATAAGAATTTAACGGGAAAAATACTGTGGTGGAATATATCCCACTGTAATGCATTAGCAACATTATGAAGAGCTTAGAAATCAAAAATGTTTTAAAAAAGCAGGCTTGCAATTCCAGTAATAATATTGCTTGAAGGTAATCCTTCCACTATGTTTATGATACCATTAACACCCAGCAATCAGAGGACATTTTCTCTTTTGTGTGAAATGTCTGAGGAATCGGAGGACATTTTCCCTTTTTATTCCATATTAAAAAATCAGACCAATGTATTTTTGCAACGTCATTAAAAGAAATACATTTTTTATTGCTTTACTTGATGAGTGATTGAAATAAATAAACACAAGATAATTAAGCCCTTCAAACCTACTGATCTCCTTTACTACTAAACTAGGTCAGCACCATGCCAAATTAATTAAAAGCACGCTCTAGTGCTTGCAAAATGCAAATGTGCAATTAAAGACTGAGCTGCTGTCTCGAAGGATACACAGTGAAATGATCCAGGATGCAGAGCTGTGCTGCGAGACAAACACTGCAAGTTTTCCCCATTGCAGCAAAGGACGTTCAAGGTACTTCCTTACTCCAGAAATTCACACACTAATGCAACTTCTTAAATTAAGTTTCTGTAGACAGATATAATTCATTACTACCAATTTTAACAAATGCACATTTAACTACAGAGGATACAATGGTCAAAAAGAGTATTCATACATTTTCAGTTTTGCTGTCAAATGCTAATTTACGCACATGTGCATGTGCGCACACACACGCTCACACACACACAAAATAAAATTGCAGGCCAGCTGCAAGTTGTGATTTGCTAAATTGCAAGTTAGTATAGTTTGCAGACAAACCTATTGTATAGGCCACGCCACCATGGCTTGTAGGGTTATTTTGCTGATTTTGCTGCTGAGTCCAAAGTCATCTCATAATGTCTTTAAAGGTAAGCTTGAAGTGGATTAATGAATTTTAGCATTCAATTTTGTGGAGGTGTTGTTTTAATTAACCATTGACTTTTGATATTTTTGCTTCCAGTAAAGCAAAGAAGGTCACATTTCATCACTCACTCATAAATAAGGAATATATCAAATGGCAGGCTGACTAATTAAGGACTACCATTCTCCGTGCATACATGGACACTACTAGTAATACAGTTTATACTATATAAACAATTCAGGTTCTCTTATTGTAGATTTTTGATGATTAACGACAATCAGCTCTGGAAATACGCATCTTTATTGATAATCAATTCAAATAAACTGGATTATAAATGCTCTCAGAGATCTCAAAGGTCAAAGCTTGGAAGGTAGTAATTTTGATTGCATGTATTTAATATAATCTCCTATACTGTGATCAAATCCAAGCACTGCATTTCTTATTGATTTTTTATAAATTCAGTAAGCAAGTATGCAGAGGGTATCTAAGCAGTCAACTAAATGGCCAACAAGTGAAAGCTTTGTAAAAAAAAATCCAATGATCATGAAGCTGGTCAGGGGCAGGAATATAGATCTGACCATTTCTGAACGTAAACATTAAACATATTACACATAAATGTACATATATGTGTGTCCTTAACATGATTAATGATTATTGTGGGGCTCTCTACTGGCCCATCCTTGCACATATCCCTACACCTGGCAACACAAAGCTTGAGCTATTAAGACAGAACTTCCCTAAATTTGCGAATCTGATCGAATATCTTACTGCACTACCTAAGGCAAATTGAATTGTAGAGGATGTGAGTATTACATGTGTGTGATGCTCTGCATTACTGCATTTCCCAAACCAAGCCATTAAAGAGCTTAAGTATTCAAAGCCTTGTTGACAAGACAGTTACTTGTTACAAACATTTAAATAAAACCTCGTGAGTGGAAGACTGTCAATCTCTTCAGTAATGCAGGTAACACCTTCTTTCATTTTCAGCATGCAGTTTGTTAATTTAAAAATGTGGCTTGGTGAGCCTAAACTGATAGTTGCTTAAATTAAATTGCTTTGTAATAATTTTATTTCCCCCTACCAGCTGAGAGAACTGTCTGAGGACTTCAATGCCCATATGCCCATTTATGTTGATGGAAGCTGTGTGCCTTGATCTCCTAGAGCTGATGTACGTAGTCTGGATTCTTTTCAAAATTCCATCCAGAACAGAAACTCAGTTTTATATATTTGGCGACCTGACGTCATCCTGCCAAGTTGTATCCATGGTCAATCGAACCCTTCTGGTTGTAGTGCCAGATCTCTGGATCTGGAGGGATTTCTAAAATAATTTTCTTGTAAAAGGGGCAATATTAAATGCATTCCAAAGACAACCTTATCCCCTGGCTGGGCAGTATGTGGATAATTATAGAGAAATATAAAGAAAGCTTTGTTTTGCTAGCTTTAAAAGAAGTTCTAATTATTAATCATATTATTTAATAGTAAATGACTGTAAATTCCATCAAGGAAGCAAAATTATTGTAGGAATTAATAAAGGTTCATGAATTTTGCGGAAGTAACATGAATGATAAGGAAATTTTAAAAAATCACTTCAAAACCTAAATTCGTAATTATTAATGAAAAGTGACACACTGTTTCTCTTTATTTGCCATGGTCATAATTTATTGGTTTGATTTGAGCAAATAATCACTGCATTGTGAAGATCTTGGAGTGCTGCTTATGTGCAATATCTCACTCCCCTGAATTAGCAAAAATTCCATTTTAAAACGAAGTCCACTTCAGCCATTCAGCATGATCAGGGTGTTTAACACGTGCATCCATATGAAGATAATAGAGCTATGGCCCATGATTGTGTATATGAATTACTCTACCATTTCACTGCAATAAACAATACCCTGTTTGGATTAATAGGTAGAAATTCAGAGCATATTGCTAACAGAACCAGGGGCAAAGAAGCAGAATACCTTCACTGTCTGCATTTACGGGAAATGACAATGTCACTACGAATGTTTTTTATGCAATTTATAATGTACAATCTTATTTAAACTATTCACAGATAATCTTGGCTGAAGTACACATATCTCAGCCTTAGGTTATTTGACTTGAAAAGCACAAGGTCTTGGTCAAACAAAGAAGTTCACTTTCCACACAGGCAAAATGGGGAATAAATGCCTGGGAATGCATTGAATGATTTATGTTTTAAACCCTGCTGAAAATTCTCCAAGCTTCAGAAAACATAATGCCAAGTTCACCCATAAGACAATCAAAAGTGTTACTGAATATATATGGTCATCTCTAGAGTGAAAGGATCAATGGAAGATTACAATGTAAGGACAAGATCAAAGGCATAATCAGAGAGGAAAAATAATTGGCAATGTTTATGGCTACACAACACAGACTCCTTCAAGCACTGCATTTCAAGCGGATAGTGAAGGAAAAGATTTCACATGAAGAGTGAAATTGAAAAACAATGCAGAGTAAATCAATCCAGTCCATGAATATCTTCTTAACAAGACCACAACAGCGCGTACTGCATTACTAAAAAGAAATTCATGCCCTTTTTGTGAATAAGCAGGAATTCAATGAAATGAGCTCCATTGGGAATTGGGAAACTGATTTGTTAAGATATTTTGGGACGGAGTATAATTTGAGACATGGAACATTGTCAGCATTCTTTGAAAGAACAAATGATTTTAGAACAATGGTTTGCAAAGCCTTCCATTAGTCAAATAATTATACCTCCTGTCTGGTCTGTTGTAGACTAAATGATAAAGATTTATTCCCGTGATATATCAATAATTCTTTCCTTGTGGTATCATGAGACTACCAGGATGGCTGCAGATGTAATAGACTTTTTTTTCCTACTTACACAATAATTTTAATGTTCCTGTGGTCTTTTGCCAATATACTAACACTATCTATGCAAGGGGGTAGAGTCAGGGTATGATCTCTGTGAAACTCTGCTGATCATCACAAACAAAAGTATGTCCCACTGGATGGGAGGCAAGCTAATGCAAGCATCCCATTCAAGGACAGGCAACCACAGACCCATTAATATCTGGTAAAATATTTAATCATCAATCAAGAGTCACCTGTTGTAGAGTGCTGGTTCCTGGAAGGAGACATTCTGGTCAATTAATCTCTTTGCCTTCTTTTTTGCAGAAGTGAAATCCAAAGTGGATAACATCAAACAAATTCTTCTAAAAAGATTTGGATAATCTTCCTCAGAAAAGGCTTGTTGAAATTGGGAGACAGCAAAATTTCTAAGTGAAATGTAGATCTGGATAAAGCAATACATGAAGGAAAGGCAGCAAGTAATGGGAGCCTGCTGGGGGAGTGGTGTCAGGATAAGGCAGGAGGTATGCTCCAGAAGCTGCGTCTGGGCCTCCCAGCACTTCTCTTGTTGTAGACTTGAACATAGTCCAGCTTGTACTGAACGAGATGGAGAGCTCAGCACGTGAGGTGGTGGAAGCAGTAAGAACCTCAAAATAAAACATGCAAATAGACAAATCAACAGCAATTGACATTTGATGAGTGCAGGGTTCCAGACTCTGGCAAGAAAAATGTAGCTTGACAATAGAAATAGATAAACGTGCATGGAAATTGATTTGGGGTGATACTGGTTTCAGTGTATAGTAAGTGATAAACAAAATGAGCAGAATCTTAAATCAAGATGATGTATATAAGTGAGAGGATGTCATGTTAAATTCTCTGGACAGACCTTGAATATTGTGTTCATTCACTACGATATAAGAACAAAGCACAAATTAAGGAAGAACCCAATACCTAACTCCACTGCATGAAAGCAATAATTAAAAAAGGATTCCTGTAAGATTAGTGTACTTTGGGGTTGATGGTCAATGCTGACTTGGTCAGTGGTTCTGTGCTATATGATTGAGCTGAAATGATACTCCACAGAAATTGGAGCTTTTTACTCTGGAAAGGAAGTGACTGAGAGGGTAAATTATATCAGCCTACAGGCCATTAGATGGCAAAGACAAGTTAGGCTTCTTCATAAAGTACCAGGCCACTGGAACAGAAGGGCACAGACCTAAACTGCCCAATAGACAAACTAACATTGGAAGAATTTACTTGGAAAATCTTTTGACTGTCTCTCTGTTAGGAACATGAGCATAAAAGTGCAGATTCATTTAAGAGAGATGAACTGATGGCAAAGTTAATGGCTCCAAATAATGTAGGTTGTCCAAGCTGGGAAAAGTGCTCCATGTCACATGGTGAAGTTCTCCACATTAGTGGTTCCCAAGCTGGGTGCACAACAGCACCCCCCACCCCCCAAGAGGCTCCAAAGGTTACAAGGGGTCCATGAATAATACTGAGGAAATTAAGCTAGAAAGTTCACAAGAAAAGTAAAAGTAAAATAAAATTAACAAAATAAAAAGTTGCCAGCCAGCCATAAAGCCATTAGCATTCCCCAGGAATCTCTGGTACACCCCAATTTCTTAAGGAATGGGTAGTGACATCATCAGCCATTTATGGGAGGGAATGCATTTTGAAGAGTGGAGCTTTCATTCAACAAGATTGGGAGTCACTGCACTGCCTGAACACTTGACGTTGTTGACTGAACATTAATCAGGCAATGAGCTCATCTTCTGCATTGAGTAACTACTCCCTCTTGTGGCAGAGTTTAGAATAAAAAATCCACTCGATTACTGATGTTAATAAATACCAAGCAACTCTGAGACATCTGTGATTCAAGTGCATGCAAACATTTTGAGATACTGGTCTCCTCTTCTCAATAATCCATTTAAATGTTAAAGTACACAATACTGAAGCTTTTCAGCACCATATTTCACTTATGCAGCTCTTCAACATTGATGTATGTTTTATTTTAGTCACCAAGGGTTTCTGTTGGGCAGTTTATTTAAAAGCTCTACTGGTTTCATGTTGGGATTTTTAAAAACAAATAGTAATGAAAATTTAATAGGAGTAAGTCCTCTAAGAGACCAGGAAGGATTAAGATTTCAGAACAATATATTTTAAAGATTTCAAATGTGAAACAACTAAACTAGTGAGTGTCTGTTGGGGAAGTGCTGGTTTATATGAAGGGAAGGGGTGGAACAGAATGTAAATCCTGACCTTATAACATATTGTTGGTCTGGTGTGATTCCCTATGTCATCAAAATAATGTACTCCAATCATTAGATCAAGTCCACACCTAAACCCAATAGGATGCCATTTCTTTTCGCTATAATTTGTCCATATAGTTGGTTAGGACCAAATTTGAAGTGAGGAATTTGCTGCAGTCTTTCATATTTACAAGTAATATAACTATGGTCCTCCTGACTTAAATAATTCTACTCCCATTTTAATAATGTCCACAAGGACTTGAAAGCATAAAGTTAACATCTGGTTGTAAGTGCTTCAATGTCTGTCAATTAATGAAGCTGGTGACATATAAACTTTAGATTAATACAGATGTTAATCAAGTTTGAACTCCAACTACTTATGAACAATCAGACTTAAAAATGAATATGATGGCAGAATATAATATTAATGGTAGGACTCTAGGCAGTGTGGATGATCAGAGGGTTCTTGGGGTCCGAGTCCATAGGACGCTCAAGGTGGCTGCGCAGGTTGACTCTGTGGTTAAGAAGGCATATGGTGTAT
>JARFYF010000058.1:17579558-17589654 GCA_030265395.1 Rhina ancylostomus | reverse complement strand
CAATGTACATGCAGCTAATACTTACCACCAAACCAGCAGGACCAGCGATTCCCCTCTCACCGGGTTTGCCAGGCTCACCCTATGAGACATAGAATAGGATTAAATAAAAGCTCATAAGATTATTTAAAATGTCTAATCCTTTTAATATAACATTTTATTAATAAATTGACTCATGCTTCATACGTTTGTTTATTTCACTGCTTCCACTAAACAGTCTGTACTTTTGACTTTGCTCCTGTTTCATTGAATAAACTACCAAAATTCATGAGCCTAGAAATCACAGTTTCTGATAATGGTATCCAGGTATAAGTAACTAGTGGTGCACCCAATCCTCATTAAATCACCTCTATTTTAACAGAAGGGATAAGCCATTAAAAACTGACAGGGCATAGTCTGCTGAAGTCAAAGGTTTGACACTTGCTTCAGCACCCAAATCCTGTTAGAGTAGGGGCTGCTGTGACTAGATGAGAGCAGATACTGGGCATGTCTTTGCAACAGCATTTATCAGCTGTAATTTGCTTTTTGCCAAACTTGCTGTGCTTTAGGCATTTGATTCCAATACATACTTCAAAATAAATACCATTTATTATGTTGTCTTTCACTTTTCATACTTACAGCAGCACCCTTAGGACCAGGGAAACCCATCACACCAGGTTGACCTCTTTGACCACCAGCACCAGGTGGACCAGGGCGACCATCTTGACCAGCTGGACCCTGTAAGGTTAATATAGAACATAAATTGGTGGTAATTCATAACTGCTGTGAAAGTAATGCACCAAACCTAGATTTCTTTTGTGGAAATACTTGCTCCATTTATTTAGTACTTATGTAATACAATTTAAAGTTAAAATACATTGTTTTGTTTTAGATTTTATTTCAGCTCACTCTACTTAATGTCAAATTACCTTACATAAAGTAATCAGCTTAAAGCAAGAATCTGAAAATGCTATTCAAGGGAAATAAATACTTACGGGAGGACCGGGCTTGCCATCAGCACCAGGACTGCCAGGGCTACCAGTCAGACCCTAAAACACAACAGATAATTAATAATGTATTCTTAAAGAACTTTTAAAAACATCCCTAACTTTTCAGACAATGAATTGCAGCTACTACGACCAATGAGATATTTGCTAATATATCTGTTTTTAAGGCACAAAGTATCTCAGTCTTATACTGTATATCAGCCTGAACAGAGAAAAGAATGGAATTGGTAGAATACCATCTTTACATTTAAGTTACTCCTAACCCCCACCCACTCAACAATACATTATTTAGAGATAAACTTCAATCACCCCATCACTTGTAAGCTTCCAAAAAAGAGGCAAATGCATTGTGACTTTCTATATTAAACAATCTCAAGGACCAATTTTGACTTGTAGTCTTTGATCAATCATTCGATGTTTTATAAATAAGTTGAATTTTGCTTTCTTTTCCTTGCAGTATATTCAATGATTTATGCCAGGTATATTAAGCTAATGTGATAAAAATAAAATGTTTCTATTTGCAAAACTATGCAGAACCAGATCTTCCTCCAGTGTCAGCAAGGGACATCACTTTTTAAATTGCATCTGTGCTTTACTTACAATTTATGAAGGAAATTAATTATGATGCATATTTTACAATAAGCAGCAAAACAATCTATATCATTTTCTTAGTATGTTTTACATAGATTTGTTTCACACTGTTGGGTTGTCCTTAGAGTGATGGCTTCTTTTACTGCTTATACATCAGCTTTGTAACTTAGCTTTATGGAAAAACTCACCCTTGTACCAGGCAGACCAGGCTCACCAGGTCTTCCAGCTTCACCAGGGGCACCTTTGAGACCAGCAGGGCCAATGTTGCCACGCTCACCAGGGGGACCCTGTAATAGAAAGCATTGGAAGAAGAGTTTATAGGAACTTAAAACTGCAGTGCACCTGTAACAAAGATCAAAACAGAAGAGCTTTAGCTAAATTTACATACCTTGGGACCAACAAGACCCTCAGGACCAGGGAAACCACGGCTTCCAGGTGGTCCCTGCAATGGAATGAAAGATCATGAAGCAAGATCATGCACAGTGGTGAAACATTTGATGCTAATTTTATTAATGAATATTCAACTTACACGTTCACCAGGGGTACCAGGAAGACCCTGAATGCCAGGTTCACCACGAGCACCTCTCTTGCCCTCCTCTCCAGCTGGGCCAGGTGCACCTTGGGGACCAGCAATGCCCTAGAGAATAGGATAAGTAATCAGTGGTCAGTCTACTGGAGCAATCCATACCTATACATTGTAGAATTTGATCACATTCCTAATTAAAACTTAATATAATATGCTCATAAAGGTACAAGATGTATACTTACAGGTTCGCCTTTTGCACCAGCTTCACCCTTGGGACCAGGGGCACCAGATTCACCCTAAAGTACAAAGAAATTATGGTAAATATCAGGAGGTCAAAAATGAAGCCACCTTCATTTTATGATAATGATTAGGTTCTGACTTTATATCCCTGACATTCTGCAGAGGCATGCTTTTGTATTGCTCTTTATTTTGTAGGAAATTAGCAGAATTTCTGAGGTAGTGGTACAGTTATTTCCAGCTTCGTACAAAATTTACTTGCTGGTGTTAGAATAGGTGACCAATATAAAAAATTTAGGTTCTCATTAGCTATTAGAATGTGCATGGAATTAATAGCATGCAAAATTAAATAACACCTGTCATTTCTTTTCAGTATTATCAAAAATATTTTTGATACTGTACCTCTGCATGTAATCTTATTGATAAAATAATTGATAGGAAGAATGTTGTTCATATTCCTCTTCTATTAAGAAGGGATGAATCAGAACTATACTAGCTTGTAAAACTACTTTTGATACTAGTACAGGAGTAATATTAGAAGATTTTAATATCAAAAAGTGTATGATTGGAAACCTTGTGAAAAATGCCATTCCAGGGATGGTTCCAGGAACCATAAACACTGAAAAGGAGTATGAATTCCCTCACACTATTCTGGATAACTTAATATTTACAATGGTGCAAATATTTTCTACAAATCCAGAAGTTACTTACATTGTTACCCTTAGGGCCAGTAGGTCCAACTGCACCTTGTGGGCCACTTGGTCCTCTTGGGCCAGGGAAACCAGGAGCACCAGCAATGCCAGGAGCACCCTAGTACACAAAAGAGATAAAATATCAGTCAATGCCATTGGAGGTTACTGGAAATAAATTCACTTTACCAGAATATTAATGTAATAAAATATGCCAGGGATATCTAAACTGCGCATTATTATACAAATCTTGCTACTAATCTGTGTAAGGATTGATCAGGGAATATTGGTCAAAGGGATAGATAACTTCTTTAGAGAAGGAAAGATAAATTAAAAAAAAAAATGGGGTAGGGATTCCAGAGCTTGAGATATCAGTAGTTAAAGGCCTGGTTGC
The DNA here is from genome assembly GCA_030265395.1 of Rhina ancylostomus. NCBI lineage: Eukaryota > Metazoa > Chordata > Chondrichthyes > Rhinopristiformes > Rhinidae > Rhina > Rhina ancylostomus. The sequence continues at coordinate 17,586,234 of JARFYF010000058.1, read as the reverse complement.
TAACAGCAGACTAACTAACACTGGAAATGAGGAAGAGGCAGAATTGCAGATAGCAGGACAATTGGGTTGGAAGTGATAGAAAAGTATGAGGTCATGAAGGGATTGGAGAACAAGGATGACATTTTCAGAGCCAATACAGGCCAATGGACAAAATGGTACCGGATGTGAGTTAGGACTCGGCCACCAAAGTTTTTGATATCCTTCACTTTATGGATGATAGAACATTGGATACTGCCCAGGAGTACATCAGAACTGTCAAACCTATAGATAACAATAGAATGGTGAGTATCAGCAGAAGATGAGCTGAGGAAAGGACAGTTAGATGGTGCTACAGAGGTGGAAATAAGACATAGCACTGGTTGGACCTCCTTTAAAGTCAAGTATGTTGCCAAGGTGGCAATCTAGTTCAGTTTCAGACAAATGTCTGGGGGTAGAATGGCTATTGAATTGAGTTTGTGGCAGGGACTAATGATCAGCATTAATTGTTGGACAAGCACTTGGTTTAAGGGGTAAATTATATAATGAATTTTATACTCACAACTGCACCTTTGGCACCAGGAGCGCCATCAGTACCAGGGTTGCCCTAAAAGGTAAAAACAAAGATTAGATGGAGTATTTTAGAAAAGTAAACACTAAAGACTGTCTTTTTCACTGTTAAGTAATTTGATTTTTAGTCCATATACTTACAGGGGCACCAGTTGGGCCAGCAGGTCCAGGACTACCAGGTTCACCACGAGCACCAGCAGGACCATCGGCACCACGAGCACCAGCAGGGCCAGCTTCACCCTAAACCAGAAACAATGATGGGATTTTAACTAAACACTAGGCTTCTTTGGTTATCAGTATTACAATGGCAAAACAGCACTGGCAGGATTAGATATACTGAAATAACTACTGGCATTTGATTTTGTCCTTTAAACTATGAAGCATACCAATACATTTCTCGGAAGTAAATATCTTTAATAATTAGAGCTATGCAAAATTAAGTAGTTAGGAGCATGTGTTACAAGAAAGTGAGGGTGCAGGGAGATCATTTTCAAACATTGGTTTTGGTGTCCATTGATGGCTCTGTGGTTTGAGCCACAAAAATAGAAAAAGTTGCTGTCAAATTGTGGTGATCACTACAGTGGTTTATTCATAAGTCGGTCTTGGTGAAAACAAATGAAACTGTTTTCTTATAGAAATATTCTCATTAAATTATGAATTGATGCACTGCCATACAATTCTAATATGTTCTACTATAAAAACTATTGACTAAATCTTTATGTACATGTGAACCTTATTTCCTATCTCCATATGCACATTGATTTTATTCAGAGAACAAATTCCCAAAACTAGGTTCCTGTATTCTGGGAAGAACCTCACTCCTTTATTCCAACAATAGAGTAGATGACATTTGTTTTTATTGTTCCATGTTGCTAGTTCCCAATATCTAAATGTCTTCTCAGCTGGATGTGCCAAATGTATCATTGAAGTCCATGAAACTGAAGTTTGGCTACTTAGTCCAACATACACTTAGTCTTGAGCCTATGTAACCAAAGATGAGTTTCTTCCACCAGATTTCAATGCACTAATGAGTACAATGGAGAGGAAGTCCTTGGAGTCAATAGAAGTCTTGTCATGTAAGAACAACTAGATAACCTTGGACTTGAAGCCTATCAAAACTGATGATGCTGTAAATGGTGAAGCAACTTATGGCATTTCCCATTCTCCTTTGACAAGAAGAATGAGTCAGTCATGACAATGTTCTCACAGTGCCATGAAACACTAAAGCTACCAGGATTAGTTCTGCACCATTAGTGTAAAGGGCAAATGACTTGCAATACTAATGTGTCAAGTTCAATCTAAATTTGCCTCAATCTGATCTTTGTGCTAAATGTGTAGTGCCTTTTTCTTAACTTCCCTCTGTTCTGAATCATAATTTCTAAATTGAAAATTTGAATGGCATCACTTATATTAGCAAAAAGAAAACACAACTTATAAAATCTGAAATTGTGGCATGTAAACCTACCTTAGCACCAGGAGCACCAGGGAAACCAGGGGGACCAGCGGGACCAACAGAACCCTGAAAGACAAGTATTTAGATTATGTTCCATTCTGTTAAAAAGTTATGGTGAGCTTAAGAATAGTAGTCAGACTGATTAAAATTACTTACAGGTGGGCCAGCAGCACCAGCAGCACCATCGTTACCACGAGCACCCTAGAATAATTAAAGGAAGACTTATTGTTATATGTCTTTCAAACTGTTCAGATTAGATATACATAAAATTTAAATTAGCTAGAATATTATGACAAATCTTATGGGTTGTGAGATTCATTTACAGGGATGTTGTAAACTTACAGCAGGACCAGAAGCACCAGGGCGACCTCGCTCTCCAGTCATACCACGTGGACCCTGTTCATAGTAAAACATGATGTTATTTCTATTCCATTTTATACATATTATAAATGCAATACCACTCCTGTTAATGATTTGAAACAAGACAGATTACAGCTCTTTTCAATGAAGGGAACAAATTTTGATTGAAATGTACTGTCTTGAATTTCCATTGGATTCTCTTAATCATCAGCTTAGCTTCAGCTGATCGACAAAACTTTATCAACAATTGCATGATGGTTAGTTTTAGCTATTTGCAGCACTTAACTCAATTGGTAAAGAATCCCATGAAAAAAAAATCAGACAAATGTGTCATTATACAGTGACAGTCTCTCCTTTGATAATCAAATCCACATTACTTAGTAGGAATAATCTAGACTATCATCTCAAATAATAATGCAAAATAATGTCACACTGTGATATTGGACTCAAGGTACTAATTATTTTTGCAGCGCAGTATTAGACCCCTCCCCCTTCGTAGGTGATGTTCTATTCAAATAAATGTTAAATTTAACTCATATTCTGATGTCCCAACAAATTATGTGACGTCAGGAAGATACACAACTTGCTTACCATTGCACCAGGAGTTCCATTTTCACCAGGAGCACCAGTTTCACCCTATTGTGAATGGGATGAAAATCAGTTAGTGAACTGAATCACTACAATGCAATATTAAGTACTGGGTGTACAATTAGAAAAGAAGAAAGCAAGCACTGAAATGATCACTCCTTCCTTCAAGTGGAAACATTACCTTAGGACCAGCTGGACCAGTGTCACCCTTAGCACCATCCAAACCATTGAAACCCTGTGCACAAAGGAAAAAGTAATGATAAACAATGCTGATAAAGTCTTATCATTCTGAATTCAAATTGTTATATAGATGCATTTTGCATGCTTTACCAGAACAAGCACTCCTCTGTATTGTTTGTTAGATACCAAAAATGATCAAGCTGTAAAGATGGACTTACTCTGTGTCCTTTGATTCCTGGCAGTCCAGGAGTTCCGGGGAAACCACGAGCACCCTAAGGAGATAAACATTTGGTAAAGTCAGGGAAGAATCTGCTAAACATGTTATTTAAAACAAAGTATCAGCTAATGCATTTTAATGTACAGGTAATATTTTTCAATGCAAGTGTTTACAATGAAAAAAACTTGCAAATTATGCATTACTTGTGTTTTTCATTTAAAACTAACCATGAGACAGTAAGTGGAATTGCATTACAAAGAGGTTGCGTTATGTTCAATGAATATCAAGAGAAAATCTGTTACCTGAGGACCAGGAGGACCACGTTCACCGGGGCGACCAGCTTTGCCGTGTTCACCCTATATAGGAAAGAAACCAGTACAGCCAATATTAAAAGGCAGTAGAGATTAAACCTGAATATTCTGAATGAGCCAAAGACAAGCATTTTATAGAAATGGATGTAGCTTTAGTGTTATCTATAATGCACAATCATTGGAGTTAAATTCTTTTGTGTCATTAATAATGAATCAATTCAAAAATATAGCTTGGCAACAAAAGATTTTTAGATTTTATTCAATGTTCAAAACATATTACTGAACCATTTTGTTACTAAAATTATTGCTTATTTATGTGATTTGTCTAACACAGAAAGCGCAGTCCATGTGCACATGTACTTTTGCAGACATCTTGGGCTACTTACATCATCACCATTCTTGCCAGGGGGGCCAGGAGGACCACGTGGACCCATTGGACCCTAAAAGGTTAAAAATATTTAAGAATAATGAAACACAGAAAATTAAAGCAAAGTTGTGTGTTAGCCAGAGGAAATTGCAATACCTTTAATAATTTATCAGGTAATAAAGAGAAAAAAGACTGCAGATGCTGGAATCTAGAACAAAAACAGAATGCTGGAAAAACTCAGCAGGTCAAGCAGCAGCTGTGGGGGCAAAAGGTGAAAGTCACAGTTTTGGGTCAAGACCCTGCAACAGGTAATGCTGTTGCTATGCATACATTTGTTAGGTAGCATTGGTAATGACTAAACATGAGGTAAAATGGTAACTATGTTTCTAAACAATTGCAGCAAGAATGTTAATGAAAATTAAGTTCATACAGAGAACTATATTATTGATTACTTACAGGTGCACCTGGTTCACCAGGCTCGCCTTGGTGTCCCTGGAAACCTTGAGGGCCCTAAAGATTAACCATAGAAGAAATACATTATTAATTATTGCCCTTTTGATGTACCCCAAATCAGTGCTATTTTCAATAATGTTCTACACCCAATATGTTTCCTCAGCTGGTAATGCTTAACCTAGTCGTGGCTGAGTTTTACATTCCATTTCCAAAATTCAGTTGTATAGAAATCCATGCAACTGAACCTCATAAGACTGCAATGCAGGTTTGCCACAATACCAGAAGCCTAATGCTACCACCAAGCATAGATGGCAGTTTCTTTTAATATAGCATGTATGTAGATAGCAATGTTTTTAATGTTTTTTTTAAACTTTGGATAAATATCCATTCACCTAAGTGTTAAAGGCATCTTGGCAGTTACATACCAATCAATATTTTAAAGATTACTATTTTGTGTACTTACAGGTGCACCAGGTGGGCCAGGAGCTCCTCTGGGACCCATTGGACCCTATGGCAATAAAAGAGACATCATGTCATGCACAACGATCACATATCTTACATTCTATTATAAAGAGAATCACATTTACTGAAGAAGTAATTCAATAATCCCCTTTAGGTTAATCAAGAGTCAAAGCATTTGAGTATCAGCAGATCTTACTATTGGCTCTATTACTATTATTTTATATTTTCTTTCTTCCATTTCAAAGCTAATTCTATGCATTTTACCACATACAGCATTATGTGGGAGAATGTTGAGTTTGATCTCTTACACTAAATACACATGTGAATATCGGCCACCAATTCTAGTTAGCTTCCTCCATTCAAGTCCAATGAAGTCAATAGAAGTGAATGCAAGTGTGTATGCCTGTTGACCACGAGTTAAACTGTAGCAAACATATCTATGGAAATATCTTTCACATTTACTTAATAAATGGAATATTGCATTTAATCTTAACTACATTGGATGGAATAAGTAGCAAAGTCTCATACCATAGGTCCAGGCATTGGAATTCCACCAGATGTTTTCTCACTGTAGCCAACATCATAGCCAGGACCCATTTGAGGGAGGAAGTTCTGAAAGAGGGCAAAGCTAGTTTAGCTGCTTGGCACCTGTAAAATGTATCGAGGATAATTCAAAATGTTGCACTCTTTTTAAAACAGAAAATCACCAAAATGAGGGTCACTTACTCCGCCAAGGCCAGATGTTCCAGGTGGGCCAGGGGGACCAGGAGGACCATCTCTTCCGGGAGTTCCTGGAATTCCATCTCTTCCTGGTAATCCTGGAAGTCCCTAAAAATAAAAGGTAAATATTATGCTTATTGTTAAAGATCAAAATGTCATGAACATTAATTCATCTTTGGTGCATTTACTGGTTGAACAACACTGTCACTTGCTGTTCATTTTACTTTTTGTATATGCCCAGCTTTTAAATCTATACCATCCTTTTCAATGGATTATTAATTTTACTGAACTATTAAGAGACTAAATCTGTAATCACTTGACTGTGGATGGGTGTAATATAGTACCTAAGAGTTCCCACCTACATTAACATCTGACGTCTAGTATAGCTGCCCAGTATCAACAAATTTCCAGTCTGTTAGGTGGCCATATTTGTAGCATCATTTACATGATAGATATAATTAAAGACTTCACAACTTAGGAAGGAGGAATGTAGGAACAGGGAGAGTCCACTCAACCATTCAAGCCTGTGCTACAATTCAATTAGATCATTGATGATTGATATCTTAAATCTATCTACCTGCATTGGTTCTGTATCCCTCTATGCCATGCATGGCAAATGTCTATCATGTGCAGTTTTTAATGATTTTATTCTCCCAACTTCGACAGCATTTTACCTGACACCACTAATATTTGTGTGAAGAGGTGCTTCCTGATCACACCCCAAATAGTTTGGCTCTAATTTTAAAATTCTGCTTTCTTTTCATTGACTCCCTCCACTAGAATCTTCTCTCCAAGTATAGTATCAGTGCCTCTAAACATCTTAATGCAGCAAAAATGACAAATTTCTGAAAAACATTAATAACAGCCTACTTACTCTCTCACCCTTTGGACCAGGCTCTCCCTTGGGGCCAGGGGGTCCCTAGAAAAAAAGTGCAATAATCATTAAAATTTGCAAATAATTTAATAAATATTAAGTGATTACATTCTAGTTTCTTAACTAATTTTTATTTTGAGGCCTA
>JARFYF010000058.1:17548106-17559986 GCA_030265395.1 Rhina ancylostomus | reverse complement strand
CAGTGATGTCATTTAATCATGGGTAGGTCATTAGACTCTCTCTCTCACTGCCTGGGACATTTTTGGCATAAATATTACTTGCCACACATTAGCCCATGCCTGAATGTTGATTAGGCCTTGCAGTAGTCAGTACAGAGTGCTTCATTTGTTAAGGGATTCAAATGGAACTGAATGCTATGGTATCAGAAAATCATGGAAAGAAGGTCACTGATGAAGCAGCTGAAGTTAGTTGAGTCTAGGACACAGCACTGAGTGTAGAGTGTTCACACCTTGATGGCCATTGATTTTAGTATTGGATCATCTCTAGAAATGACTGTAGTTTTCTAGCTCTGATAATGGTCTTAGCTTCCTTGTTAAATGCCTGCAACATATTTTTATACTGTAAATAATATACAGATGTAAATAATATTCTTCTTTGCACAGAGCATAGAACAGTACAGCATAGGAACTGGCCCTTCAGTCCACAATGTTGTGCAAACTAATTAAACTAATGATGCCAAATTGAACTAATCCCTTCTGCATGCACATGGTCCATATCCGTCCATTCTCTGCATATTCATGTGCCTATCTAAGAACCTCTATCATATCTGCCTCCACCACCACCCCAGGTAGTACATTCCAGGCACCCACCACTCTGTGTAAAACAAAACTTGCCCTGCACATCTCCTTTGAACTTTCCCCTCTCACCTTAAATGCATGCCCTCTAGTATTAGACATTTCAACCCTAGGAAAAAGACACTGGCTGTCTACTCCATCTCTGCCTTTTATAATTTTATAAACTTCTATCAACCTCCCCTCAGCCTCCGCTGAGAAAACACCCTGATTTTACTCTTTCTTAAGCCTCACATTTTGTTGATCTTTGGGATGTGGGAGGAAAATGGAGCACCTGGCAGGAACACACCCAGGGAGATTTTACAAACTCTGCACACTCAGCACCTGAGGTCAGAATCGAACTCGGGTCTCTGGCACTGTGAGGCTGCAGGTCTACTAACTGCACTCCTGTCTGAACTCCAAATAAATGTGATATTATTTATCATTTACAGCACATTATAACCTCATCAAAGGTGGATAGTCTTATTGGCCTTAGGAACCAACACTGAGTGTCACCCAATTACTTTCTGCTATTTTTGCCAATACACTGTGTTGTACAAACTTTGTTCTGATGAGTGAATAGGGGGTGATTGTCGATGGGTGTTATGGTGTTGATAAGTGTGGAGAGTTGTTCCTGAGTGTGAGGAATGGTGCTGGTATGGCTTGGTGTTCAGGTAATAAAGGCATGAGATTGTGAACAATATTAAAGCAATGAATCTTGAAAGGATGAAGTGTTTGTAAATATTAATGTTGACGTCAAGTAATATTTCAAAACTCATATTATGGTAGCATTGTAGTGCAGCGGTTAGTGTAACACTATTACAGTGCCAGCGACCCAGGTTCAACTCCGTCGCTGTCTGTAAGGAGTTTGTATGTTCTCCCTGTGTCTGCGTGGGTTTCCTTTGGGTGCTCTGGTTTCCTCCCGCATTCCAAAGATATACAGGTTAGGAGTTGTGGGCATGCCATGTTGGCACCGGAAGAGTGGAGAGACTTGTGGGCTGCTCCCAGCACATTCTCAGTAATGCAAAAAGACTCATTTCACTGTGTGTTTCAATGTGCATGTGACTAGTTACTATAAATCTTATATCTTGTATTAAAACAAATTTTTACGTAAGTGCTTCATTTAGTATAGTCTGAGGGAAGTGCTCACTGTCATTTTACCCACTGCATTCAACTGCTTCTGAACCTGAGAAAGACTCAAAGAATCATATGACACAGAAAGAGACCACTTATTTCATTGTACTTTCACTGGTTCTGCCTCCACCCCCCACCGCCCCACCGCCCCACCGCAAGCCTTTCTGTTTCTATGTATCCTTTCTGTTTTGAAGTAAGTTACTGAATCTGATTTCATCTTCTCTTTGGAGGTAGAACACTTCAGATCACAGTGATTCACTCTGAAAAAAAATGAGTCTTCTCTTTCTGCAGGTTTGTTTGTCAAACATCTTAAGTGTGCTTCCTTTGCTTGCTGACATTCTGATTGTACTTAATCCATCTAACCCACACAACTTTAACACTTTGAAATCAGTTAAATCTAGTTTCCCTGGCCTCTGTATAGAAAATCACTCAGTCTTGCTATTGTACAAAGAGATTCATTGCAGTCTGATATACTACCCTTTTCTCTTGAATTAAGTTGTTATCTTATCTTTATGATCCCAAGTTTTGGTTTCCACAATTAATGGAGACATATCTATTTCTACTTTACCAAACTGTTTCATAACTTTAAAGATCTCTTTAACATGAAGCCTTCAGGTCATACCACCACTAGTCTTTTCTAGAGACAAGAACCCTGGTCTAATCTATCTTTCCTGTTGGTTTAAACTTCAATTCTGGTTGTATAGATATGATAATGCAGATCAAGTCTTTGCAGTAATGATGAAGGTAATTTATGCAGATCAATCACTAGGCATCTTAGAGTGAAAGACTGTTTAACACAGCTGCTGTGTGATCACATGCTCCCTGTGGGGATGCTGCTTTTGAAAGATTGTGGATGGTAGAGAAGACATTGTGGTCTCAAATTTCTGCTCTTCCTTCCTCTGGAATCCAATCCACCAATTTAGTCTTAACATTTAAAGTGCGACCATCTGCAGAAGTATGTAAGTTTGCTGAGGTGACAGAAGTAGGGTATTTAACCATCAAGGGTCAGAAAGACCTTAGGAAGATTCAACGGGCAGATATGTGGCAGATGCAATTTAAGCTGGATAAGTGAGAAATAATTTACCTTGGGGGAAATAAAGAAAGATAGCACAAATTAAAACCTTTTTAAAAAGTTCTTGGGGTGTGGGTATTGATAGCAATCAGTGTCCACTGCGAATAACTGAGTGGCTTTGAAGGAAAGAGAAAAATTAATCACATTGATGTGGGACTGAGTCATACACAGGAAGGCTTGGTACAGCATGTTTCCTCCCACAAGAAATAATGAACTAGTTGTATTTTCCTAACCATAACCCACAATATTTTGGTTTCTTTCACTGATCTGATTTTTATTTCAAGGTTTTTAATGGCAGTTTGATAATTTATATAAATTATACGCTAATTTATATAAATTATATACTTTTATATTTATTATAACAGCCAATAGCATTTTTGATTAATTGTTGAATGTGGGTATTCTTGAAAAGGCCATCATTAATTTCCCTTCTCTAATTGTCCTTGAGAAGATTGCTGTGAGCAGTATTCTTGAATCACTGCAGTCCACACGCCAAAGGTACTCCCAAAACAAAGCTGGGTAGGATATTCCACTATTTAATCCCCATGATGGAGATAGAACAGCGAAATACTTCCAAGTCAAGGAGATGGGTGTTATGGAACTGGTGTCCACATACCCCTGGTAGATTGGTCTTTCCATGTAGTAGAAATTGCAGGTTTTGGAGGGCTGTTTTATAAATATTAGCAAGACGTAAAACACAACTCATCAATTAAACTACTGTTGGTGTAGTGCCTGTAGGATTGAGTGGCCCAAAAAAGAGTCAGTAAAATCAAAATGAGTACATGGGCAGGGTAATGGCAGTGATGGGAAATTATAAGAAGATATGTGAGACATTAAGACTATTTTATTGGATTACAAAATGCTATGATGAGATATAATAGAGATGTTAAAATTATATAAGTTTTTCTTGGACTAAACTGGGGAGTCAGAACTTCAAAATCACCTCCTAAATCAGAAAAGCAATGGTCTCTTTACATGTTGTTGAATCACATAAAATACTGATCTTATCCTACATTTTAACAGCATTAGAGCTTGCAGATGTGTAACTGTGCCGGTCTGTTTCTTAAGAGAAGGATTTTAATACATTAGCTGGATCTTTGTGATTCTAGGATTTCTGTGTATTTTTTTTCATCATTAGTTATATTTTAAGCATGAGTCTGACACATTTTTTACTTTGTGGACACACCTCTCTTTGTCAATGTATAACATATAAAGCAGTTTTGCCTCAATAAAGTTTAAATCTTACTTCATATTTTATAATTGCATAAGAAATTTTAAGTGATTATCAGTGTTGATGTTCTTGTTGCAAATGCAAGTTCCTTTGTCTACGTGTTTGACTAAATACTTGCAGGACAGGGTTAACCTATAGTGGATTTTGCTCTGCATTTCTTTTGAGCATTCCTGAAACTTGACATCTACGTGGCACTCTGTAAATAAAAAACATATGGAGCTAACTCAGTCCAGTGAAAAGCTTTAACATTTGTTTAAAAATTTAGCTCAACTGTAAAGCCAGGCAGACTCAAAGTATTGACATTAATCACAATGAGATGAGTTCTGAAAGCCCTCAGTCAACAATAAGAGGTGGAGAAGGCATCGCAAGCTAGATATGCGGCAGTGCAGTGCCCACTTTTCTTGCACTAAGCAGCCATATGAGTGACCAATGTCACAGCAGGAAGACAGGCTTGATATAAGCCACAGTGTGCCACTCAACTACTGCCAATGCAGTTCATGCAGTGAAGGAACATTATAAATCATTTAATTGTCCCAAACTAGGTAATTCAGGTGCAAAATCATGCAGGAGATTCCCTCATCCCAGTCACCATTTATTAATCATTACTGGTAATACAATTGAGGGAGAAGAGGCCTGAACTTACAATAACAAACCATTTGCTGGAAAAACTCAGTGGGTTGAACAGCATCTGTGGGTGGAAAATGACTTCCTTTCCTCCCACCCCCAGATGCAGCATGACCCTCTGAGTTCCTCCAGCAGATTGCTTTTTGTTCTAGATTCCAATATCTGCAGTTTCTTGTGTCTTACAGTGATGTCTCCTCCAGATCCAAACACTTAGTAGCTCACAGATAACAATGAGCTGCTTAAATTTTCCTTGGGTAGGATGTTAACATTGGTTCTTGTTTAACCATCAACAATTAGACAATAAAGTGAGCGATCTGTTTATTAAATTAATCAACCAAAATGGTCTTGCTGAGTATTCACAGAATTTACTGTTCTATTTCCAGAATCTGCAGTATTTTGATTTTGGATAATTGATAAACAAGAATGAATGAAACATGAAGTATAATGTTATAAGCTTTGGTAGATATGGTGCTGAGGGAATTGAATGCTTGTTCCCCACGTGACAGGCTTCTCACATCTGTGACCTGTTCACTGTTTTGATATGTGTGATGCTAAGGCCAGAGAGTGGTCACTACGTGGAGAGGCTCTTACATCAAGTGAAGCCTTTGACTATTTAATCTGCACTTACATAGTTAATTGCAGGATCCTGGAGGTTGTTATAGAACGGGGAGTCCTAGGTCTACAGGTACATAGTTCCATGAAAGTGGTGACACTGGTAGACAGGATGGTGAAGAAGTTATTTAGTACGCTTGCCTTCATTGGTCAGGGCATTGACTGCAGGAGTTGGGACATCATGTGGCAAGTGTAGAAATCATTGGTGAGACCACACTTGGAGTACTATGAGTAGTTCTTGTCACCCAGCTATAGGAAGGATACCATTAATCCAGAAAGAGTGCACAAAAGATTTGAGGATGTTACCAGGACTGGAGAGCTCAAGCTATAAGGAGAGGATGGATAGGCTGGGACTTATTTCCCTGGGGTTGAGGGGTGATGTTAGAGGTATGTAAAATCATGAGGGAGGTAGATAAGGCAAATGGTCACAATTTTTTTTTCCCAGGGTAGGGGAATCTAAAACTAGAGGACATAGATTTTAAGGTGAGAGGGGAAAGATTTAATAGGGAGCTGACTGGCAACTTTTTCACACAGAGGGTGGCAGGTATGTGGAACGAGCTGCCAGAGGAGCTGTAGACGTGGGTACAATTACAATGTTTAAAAGACATTTGGACAGGTATATGGATGAAATAGGTTCAGAGGGATATCAGCCAAATGCAGGCAAATGCGACAAGATTGGATAGGTGACTTGGTCGGCATGGATGAGTTGGGCAGAAGGGCCTGTTTCTATGCTGTATTACTCTATGACTCTTTGCATTGATCTTATCTCGATTTTTGGGTGATTGTCATTCACTGTTTCTGTACTTGAAATGTTAGAGAATCAATGCATTTAGCCAACTACCTTCTATCAGCTACTACTCCAGCTGATTCCCCACCAGTGTTGAACATCCATTTCGCACAGGCAATCTTAAAAGTTATGTCCTGCACACACAAGGCTCAGCAAATGGTCTCCAGATTGATCTGGAATACACTGCCATACTGGATCAGGGAAAAAGTTTGAATAGTAACTCAACAACAACTTGGATAAATGTACAGAAAGGAATAAATATGGGTAAAGAGCAGTAATGAATTGGTTAACTGTTTTAAAGAATCACGTTAAAGGTGTGATGGATAGAATAATTTCTTGCTGTGCAGAAATATTCCATGCATGATTCTATGATATGAACATCTAGGTCATGCACCTATCTGTTTGTGGTGATGCTGCAGTAAAACAATGGCTATTTAAGAGTGAACAGCTTCACAAAATGAGTCATTTTATCATTTTTAAAGAAATGGTGAAGAGCAAAATTCAGATTGAGTATATGTGATATGAGTTCAGACTTCTTCCTGATGGACTTGTTCTGTAATCTTGTTTCACTTAATCTCTACGGTCCATGCACCTGCTGGTAGATTAGTACCAAAATTATGAAGTCTTCTTTGAGCAAAATCATCGTACCACTCTACTGATGGATTGTTTTGTTTTGAGCAGTACACATCTTAGATAAATTTCAGACCTGCACAACAAAATAAGGTAAAACAGGGCGCATGAAATTGAATTTGTAATTCGATGAACCAACATTAAGAAAATCAGCAACATAAAGCTAGACTGTCCATCTACTTTTAGGGGATAAGTTAGCTTCACTAAATAGAAGGCTTCTGTTTAACACATAATTTTTAATGACAATGATGCTATACATTTAAGAACCAATTTTGACCATAATTTCAAAGGTAATTATGGTAATGCACTAAAATCTGAATCTGCTGTCAGTCTAGACAAAATATCTCATTACAACATGCTTTACTGCTTGCATTTTATAGTTTGTTTTATTCTGATTTATTAAAAATATTATTTCATATTCAAGGATGGAATAATATAAACAGTTTAGGTGTGAAAATTTTACTTTTTATTACACTACAGCCATGATTTCGTTTTGCCAGTGGTTCTATTGAGAATCGCTGTTAAGACTCCTGTCAGAGGTCACCACCTTCCTGACATATGTGCCTGCACAATCCGCTGCAGGTGTCAGGGATGTATCGGAGGTCTCATGTCAGAGCTCTGCTGAGTGACCAAAAGCACCCTCAGCCCGTGACGCAGTCCCATCATTTGAATAGGGTCACCAATGTGTATTGTGAAGATATTGCTGGTAAGTGGGTTGATTTGTTTATTTTATTTAATATTAATATTTTAATTGATTCAGGTCACTTAAATGCAATTTTAAATGATATTATTTTCACTTAATTTTGTTAAATTATTTTTACTTTTCAAACTGCTTTTAAATGCCTCTGAACATCAGAGGGATTTAAAAAATGTTCAATTGCCTTTGACTGCAGCGAATTGTCAGAGAATTGGCTGGGCCTTGGGATCCTCTGTGCACTAGTCACTTAGTGCACTGCTCCCTTGGATGGCTTTGTGGGATGGCCTGGAACTGGGGGTCGCTGTGGCGATGACATAGGGGACTGAACATGAACCAGTCCGTTGGTTCCCTAATATTGCCATGCATTTAAGGAGTTTTGTTTCATATTAATTTTATCCTGATATTAAAATAAAACTTATTACATATTGCTCTTGAAGTGGTAAAGAGAAAATAGTTCTTTTGCTTTTACAGCAATCTATTCTTGTCAGTTGCAGTAACTACATGACATGGTCATATCAGTGCATTGTACTCTGTCTCCAAAATTGATTTCAATGCTTTGAATGTGGAGACAGAATACTACACAATGACAGCTTTAGTGCTAGAGATCAGGGCTGAATTTCTAGACAAATGCCTGTCCACCATTATCAGGAGCTGGACAAGTGATATAAGCAGTTAATTTTACTCTACATAAAAATATTGCTTGCATGAATTGAGATGCATGAGTTTGATTCAAATATATATAGTATGCTGTTAAATTCACTGAATTCATTACAGTTCTAAACTCTTTGCTGTTATTGCCCATATTCATGTTTTTTTCCAATCATGTGTCATTTCACAAAATATTTAGCTTTATAGGATGCAAATCCTTTGATATTGAGATGCATATCTACAAATGGGACTCCAATTATAGAAGTCTGCGGGAAATGAAATGAATTCTTCTTGGTGGATCTTCGATCAATACCAGTGCCACTTGCAGAGAAGAGCAGCCCCAATATTCCTAGCACTATGCCTAAAGAGAGAATGTGTGGGAATTAGTGGGTGTAGTGACAGTTTAGTAGTGAGAGGAAGACAAATCAGTCATTAAGAAATATACAACTTTTATATGGTCAGCTACCCCCTTAAATTATGGGTAATGAAATGATGACCATGCTATAAAAGTCTAATATGTGGATTAAATATTCACTTCCTCCTGCGATCATTTACAAAGTTTTGAATATCTCTTTTTGCTGAAGCCTGCCACTAAATAATCCTTTTAGTATAACTTGTCTTCTCATTTACTCTTATAGTCTTGAGTGGTGACTTACACGATTTGTTAAGGCTCTTTGTTTTAATTTCATAATTTCATACTTTAAAAAAACATACTTTATGATTCCAAATAGAAATTCTAGTGGCAAAGATCTTTATCATTTATGACAAAAGTTTTGATACACAAACTTGTACTTGAAGAACATGCACAGGCTTCTGTTAACTTCTAACATTTCTACCGAACCCTGCATTAAATTAACAGAATGTATTGAACGAAGCCTGGTTAGAGAAAAATGACTTAAAATGTCTCTAACAGTAAATTTTTTTATGAAGGGTTATGCATGCTGGTTTGTTTTGTCTGCTCATTTTATACTTATGGAAACATTTTTATATTCTTTATGTGATGTAACTAATGATATTGCAAAAATGTATGTCACTCAATATTACTCAAATGATATAATAATGATGACACATTTTTTGTATTTTGTTCAAGAAACCTTTAGAATTGCTATTATATGAGTCACCTAATGTGTGCTGACTCTACATTTGAATCTAAAGTTATATTTCTTTATTTCTATTTCTATTTATCTTATTCTGATAACAACACTGAAGGAAGCCATTCAGCTCATTGGGTCCCTGCTGTTTTCCAGAGAAGAAATCCACTAATATTATTCCCCCCCTCCTTTATTCCCTACGCCCCTGCAACTTCTCTCTCACATGCCCATCAGTCATCCCACCCCTACACCTCCCCCCATGATTCTTTTTTCACTTACCTACACTAAGGGGTCATTGGGACGTGGAATGGAACTTAAGCACCCACAGGATGCCCACTCAGTGACGAGGAAGACATGCAAACCCAATGCAGAAGTCAGGATTGAACACAGGTCCCTGGAGTTTTGACTCAGCAGCACTATTCACTCTGCCACTGTGTACCCATCAGTTTTCTTGTGTTCATTCAACAGCCAGGTGCTTAAAAAACAATTAACAGGTAACAGGAATAATGTCGACAATGGGAAACAAATAATATGTAATTGAAAAGCTGTTTTGAATCACTCCTGATTTCTGCTCAGATTGGAAACAAAGGAAATTGTGGTAGATTGTGCTAAAGTTGGTTGTGGATTTGTTGTCACCTGTTTCATACATTCAGAACAGCCCCCTTTGTGTTTTGAGGAGAAATTCAACCTTTTATTGGCATTTATAAATCCCTTGAGATTTGCTCATCAGAAACATTAATTGCCATGTGTGTCGTCTTAGTTGCCACCATTCTGTGTTTCTCCAGTGTAGCATAATGTGGTTTAGAAATACTTAGAACCTATCACATTGTCACATTCATGTCACTGTCCATCATTTTAACATAGGTGTTAGCCATTTTATTTTGTGTGGATTATGCTTTTGCTAAAAAAAATATAAAATAAATATATACATGTAAATTTTATTCCTGCTCACTGTGCTAAGAGTGATTTTCCAGCTAAGTATCTCCTTTAATAACAAAGAATGAAAGTCCTTAATTGTCTTTGAGATCTGTGGGCATGAGTAGCTGAAACTATTTTGCATATTTTTATATCCTGCAAAGTGTTCAGTGTATCCCATTTGTAGTACAATTTGAATTATAAAGTCCTTGAGTCAATAAAAATATTGATCTTTGAGCAGGCATGAATAGTAGAAATCACTGAAGTAATTAAGACTGGCATTGGTCTATGGGACTGTTAGTTAATTTGATTAACATGAGACTGGCAGATTCGAGTTCTGCTACCCAAGTGGTTCTGACAAAGACAGTGGAGCTTCATTTAATAACCTTCAAACACTGGATGTTACTATACAATTGACGGTACAGTCAGCTAGTAATAATAAGACTGAGGCAGTTAAGTTTATAAAACTCTCAAAATGCCCATTTTCTGCCTGGAAACATTTTAAACTTGGCTTTCTGCAATACACCATATGTGAAATCCATATGTTAGTACTGTGTGCCTTGGAAACAAACTTGCATCTTTTGCTTTGAGTGATTCCAAACCAATTGTGATGCTGTTGTTTAAGTATAATGCTAAAGCCATTTTCATGTTAATTTAAACTAGCCTATAAATGGTACACAAGACTACCCAATGTTTTTTTCCACATACATATACATGTTCATTACGATACTATATGGCACTTAGGAACCCTTTGAGACCTGAGTTATAAATCAGTCATCACTGATTTGTTATTTCTGATATCCCTGGAACATTTAATTGTTAATACGCTTTAATCAATGAAAGGATTTCAATACTGTCTTTCCCAAAATTTATGTAAAAAAGATTTGGTTAATATTTTTCAAACGTATGTTTTTTTGAAAGTAAAGGGCTGTCCAGTAGTCAAAGGGTTAAGTAAATTCCTATGTATGTGCAAGAACAATTCTGTCAATTCTCTGACTTCCCTGCCAGTTTTTCTTACTGCCTAGACTTTTTTTGGGATGAAACTGCTGCCTTTAAGATAATTTGAAATGTATTTAATTTACTTCTTAATGCTTACTTATAGGTCCTTTTACAAATTGCATATAATGCTGTTAAACGCAATATTTACAGCAAGTTGGCAATGCTGCATCTTGGCCATAAATGACCACCATCACTGATACACTAAAAACTTTCTTCGCCTTATTCAGAATGTTGCTTAATATTTCTTAGTTCTTTTTAAAAAGAAAAAGCATAAAGGACATAAGAATTGCTGAATACAATGGAAGAATTCGTATGTCTCATGCAAAGCTTTGTTCCTCTGTCTCATTCTGCATCTGATGGCATTGTGCTTCCTTTCAGCTTTCCTGTATAGGATCTGCACCCAGCTGCAACAAATCACCCAACTGTATGCAGCCAAAGTTTTTTTTCTAATATGGCAATTTTTTTGTCCAGAAGTATCTTGTTCCTGCTGTACATGTGTGTTTAATCTGTTCTTTATTATACAATGAAAAACTGGAATGAAGTCATCATAAAAACTAGCAGACAATTACTGCATATATTTTGAATATTTTAGGAGCACTAACACCTTTCTTGGATAAGGTATGGTTATGCTCGAGTGCAATAAAAAGGCTGAACTTTATATTCACTTTAAGGTCACGCTAGTTTGATCATTATATTCTTGTTATGATCTTTGAATAAATTCATACGAGTTACTTTACCTGTTTTGTGATAAGTTTTAAGAAGGTGATGATCTCTTTATAAATTGTATGGCACTCATTGGGGTGTTGACTAAGTTGATATCAGAGATTGGTAGCTTTTTCAGCATTGTGC
>JARFYF010000058.1:17495032-17506779 GCA_030265395.1 Rhina ancylostomus | reverse complement strand
AGGTTCTTATGCTAGGCCCCTGATGGGGCTCAGGTGTGTATTGTTATGTAATCAGTCCAGCATGGAATCCACGTGCTAGACAACAAGGCATTAATGGAGCCAAATTGAGGGCCAGAACTCAGAACCATGACAAAAGAAGTAAAGAAGAAAAGTTTTTATGACAATAGCTGCAATTTGTGCAGACAGAAATACCTTTCAAGTTGAAGGGGAGGGCTTGGAGGGTGAGGATGCAAGGATTGGTGGTGCTGGGTTACAGCAGAGTTTTACAGGGAATAAATAGAGAATGGGAGTAACACGAGGAGGAATGGTTCCTAGTATGATCTGTCATTTCTAGTGTCAGTTCCTAGGGAAAAAAAAGTGACATTTTTCACCAGTTATAGGCTCTTCTGTTTCCCTCTGTGTCTCTATGGTTCAACATTCCTTACCCATGGGAGACTTAGGGGACATTTCTTTGCTTCTCACCTGGTTAAGTGTGGCCTACATCTCTGCATTGAAGACTCTGAGAGTCCCAACTGTTGCTACAAAATAATGTTGACTTCTATCCCTTAACTGAAAGAGACAGCCCCTCCCTTAAGATGTTAGACTTTATCTTTAAGAATAGATGCCTGCTGGATTTTCTGCCCTCCTACAAGAGAGGATGTCTCATACTGGCTGCTTGTTAGTTTAATAAAAATGAGGCCTGGCTGTAAATGTGACATGGAATCCATGCCAATCCCTGAAGGCTGCCATGCCATTACTGCTGTATTCAAAATCATCCTCCACATGATTCAGCCACTGTTACTTCACATCTTCTGCACACTGAATTATGAAATCTGGTGAAGAAGACCTGATTGTAATTCATTGTGTCCTGTGTTGTCGTTCATATCCTTTCATTTGTTTCTTTTTCTGCTGTAAGAGATGCAGTTTGGTTGTCTGGGTATCTTTCCTGTGTTATCTTGTATTAGCCTTTATCTTGAATCTTTGCAGTTTGTGTGATGAAGATACTCACGCACTGCTGTTAGTTTGGGAGCTCCAGGGAAAAGGGAAGGAATAGAGATGGATCAACAGAACCTGCAAAGAGTGATCAACACTGCCTAGTCCATCTCAGGCTTGTCTCTTCCTTCCATCCAGTCCATCTTCACAGTGCATCACCTCAGGAAGACTAGTTGAATCATCAAGGAGGTCTGCCACCCTGGCCATTCCCTTTTTTCTCTTGTACCTTCTGGTTGAAATAGGATCTTGAAAGCCTAGATGTCCAGACTTAAGGACAGCTTCTTCCCCACTGCTATCAGATTTATAAACCAATCACTTTTTTCACACCTCCTTCCCAGTGGCACTGCCACATCCTCAGTCTCTCAATTCTACCTCTCTCAGTTATTCTGTTATTGTCACTTTAGCATTTCTTTTTGCACTACTTCAGATTGCACTATTGCCTCTGCACCATTTTGTTGTTTTGTGCTCATTGTTGTACTTATTATTAGCATGTGTACTGTTTACTCTGTGAGCTTCACACAAGCAAGGAATTTCATTACACCCTGGTGTATATAACAATAAATTAGTCTGATCTGAAATTCAGCTAGGTTATGACTTGGAGAGGAACTGATGGGTGATGCAAGTTGCTCTTGCCGGCTGCTCTTGCCCTTCTCGATGACAAAATGCCATTGAAGGATCAATGGATGTTGCTGCAGTACATCTTGCAGATGGTGCACATTGGAACTGTAATACTTGGATGGTAATGGCAGTGAATATTTAAGATACTCAGCTGCAGTGCCAACCAATAATGTTGCTTTATCCTGGATAGAGTCAAGCTTCTTGAGTGTTGTTTTAGCTGGCTTCATTGAGGAAAGCAGTGTGCATCCCATCACATCCCTGACTTGCATCATGTTGATGGTGGAAAGGATCTGGGGGGGCTAGTGAGCTATTTGCTGCAGAATATTCAGCATCTAGCCTGCTCTTTTGTAGGTATTGTGTTTATGCAGCCAATTCAAGTTAGCTTCTGATTGGTGTTGACACCACCACCCCCAATCTCCCAGTATACACCCCCCAGCCCTTGCATCTGTGACAGGTAGACTAAGGAGGATAAAATCAATATGACTTCTCTTACCATCTGTTGAAGGTCCAGTTTGCCACTTATTTACTTCAGGGCTCATCCAGCTTGGTACAACTGATCCATTCATGCTGATGGATACTGATATCCACCCGGCCAAAGCAAATTTGGTGTCATTGCTGCATTCCCAAATGACGTCCAACATGGAGGAGTACTAACCTAACACTGAGACGGAACAGTACAAAAGGATGAGCAGAAGGAAGCTTTACCTGCATTTAACTTGAATCTCTGAAACTTTGTGGGATCCAGAGTAATTGTTGAAATCATCCAGGGCCAGTTCCTCCCAACTTTATGCTATGGTACCACAACCACTGCAAATAGACCTTCTTTGGTCTCCATTGCTGGAGAAAAATGATTTCAATAGCACAATGAGTAGCTGATTCACCTGTGCGCAGTATTGCTCTGAACATGAATTTGTATCCTTACTGTCACTGCTCTGCTGCTACTGCAGTGGTTCATGATATGCCAACCGCACATGTTGGTGGAGCCCCTTGATAAACAGTTTCATTTACTGAAAGATGCTGCAAATTAAGTATAATACTTAGACAATCCTATAACCCCATTCACAATTGCTATGCATTGGTCTCTTCATACAGTTCTCTGAGGTTAATCACTGAGTTTTATTTTCTTTCCTTGATTAACTTGCATTGGGATCAATTCTTATCCAAATAATGCCTGGTAACTCAGTCATTCTATGGATTTTATCAGTTGCAGATAGTCTTTGGAGTCTGTCTTTACTGTAGCAGTGTAAGAAAATATTTCATAGAAACCATCTGCTGAATACTACCAAAAGTTACTACTTACCTTGGCAGACATCTGCCTCACAGGCTCACTTAAAAAAATTCTCACTTGTTTTATCAGTGCACTCCTTCTGTTTCTGTCAGCCTTTCTATGTTCAGTCTGTTCCTCGTTCTCTGTTTGTTATTATTTGTCACTGAGTCTAATCTAAGTCTTCTCAAAAAATAAACTGATTTAATTCTGTTCTCACTTTGTGCTTTTAGTTCATCTAATTCGATAAGTTCGATAATCCTTTTCCTTTGCTGCATTTGTCAAGTCTCCTACCTTCAAGAATCCTCCTGATTCAACTTTCTTCCGTCACTTTTCATACTGAGCAAATATACGCCAGCAAGAGCAATGTGCTGCCATGCTGTGATGTTTACCACAAGCATGCATTGGTGAAAGGCACTCATTAGTTTGAAGCTATGAAAATGGTTTTGCTTTTTCTTAATTAACAATTTGCAAATGAAGATTCCTTCTTCAGGATACATTCACTTCTTAGCTGCCCGGTTTTGTGATTTTGTTAGTGAGATGTTAATTAATCAGCAAAAGAGGCATTGTCTCATCTTTCACTGAGTTGAAGATGTGATCAATGGGTTCACAAAATATTTCTGCAGCATAGTCCCTTTTTGCTCAAAGATCAAGAAATCATTAAAAATAGAAAAATGGAAAGCTCTAAATGGAATTTTATACCTTATTTGATTTTCTTTTTATCAGCTTGTTGTTATTGTATCATGTTAAGCTCGGTTACAATCAAAGATCAACATAAGCCTGAATAAATCTTCCAAATTTTCTTTTTCAAATGCTATCCTCAGGTTTCTCCAGAATTACTGAAAATTCATTCCTGGGATTGGCCAACGATCTTCATCCACTCTGCCATGTCTGAACACTCTTTAACCATCTGCCCTCAAGGTCCCTCGGATTTCCATCTCTCTCTCCTGCTACTCTTATCCTTCCCTCTCTTTTCTGTGTTATCTTCCGTCAGCCTTTGTCTTGCCTCTCCAATCACCTGTCCTTCTGATGTTCAATGCCCAACCTTTCCAATTACACCCCTGCCATTTTCCATTGATTTTTGGCCGTTCCAAGCTACACCTTCCCAACTTCTTCCTGACCAGTCCTTCCCCATCTTTTCCATTTTCCAGTTAAGCTTCTGGATTCTGATCATTCAGAATCATTTTGCCTCTGTTACTAGTTTATCTGATTTCCCTTTCTCTTCCTGTCTGATGTTCAGTAACCTAAATTATTAGTAGCCATAGACTCACCAGTTGTTTCTGTAGGACTTTGATCAATATCAGGGGTTAGTCACAAAATGTTTAATATATTGAACCTTAATTTTGTCTCAGCCCATTGAAAACTGATTCCATCCCTCATTTTCAATTTTAACCCGTGTTGCTCAGCAGACAGTAAGGGCAGCAAAGAAGAAGACCAATTGGACCATTGTGTTCTGACAACTTTTGGGGGAATCCCTCCAATTAATTCTATTTCCTCTCATTAGACAACATCACCTATTTTAAATATGCTGTTTGGTATCCAATGATCTCATTGGCAGTTATCTGATGGTGTGAGTGGGAAGGACAGTTAGCCAACAAGAAGAGGACCTGGCCCCAGAAGGACGTCTTTTAAATGTTCATAACTTACCTTGCATAGCATTGGGAACAGGATTGATTTTCCACAACCCAGTGTATATATCTGAATGCCTAGAAATTGGATCATGTTTTTGCACACCACATTGTTAGTTTCAATGAAAATTAAAGTTCTATTGAGGATCAGGGAATAATGCAGGAATTGTGATTTTCTTTTCAGGTCCTCTGTGTATCTTACACACTGATGCATGGAAGAGCCCAGACATGCATAGGAACATGTATCAATGTGCAACAGATGACTGGAATCCACATCCTCAGGTTTAGAGTCATAGAGTCGTACAGCACAGAAACGGGCTCTTCATCTCACCATGTCCATGCTGACCTTTCTGTCTATCTACACTAATCCTACTTGCTTGCATTAAGACCTTATTCTTCAATGCCAATTTACTTGTCTGTCTAAATGCCTCTTATTCATAGTGATTGAATCTGATTTTGCCACCCCTTGAATTTGCCACCTCCTGTGGCAGTGCTTTCCAGATATCAACCACTCTCTACATAAAAAACATAGCCCTTAGATCCCCTTTAAAGCTCCCCTCTCTCACTTTAAGTAATCTCCAACCCTCTTCCCCACCACCCCCCCACCATGCTTCTTCTCTTCTTTCCATTCCTAGTCTCTTTCTCTCTACCCTCTTTTTTCCTCTCTCTCCTTGCCTTTGACCTTTCCCCTGGTGGATCTGTTCTCCCCACCTTCCCCACACCTGCCTATCATTATCTCTTACCTGCATCTACCTATTACCACCTCATGCCCACTCTGCCTCCCCTCTTGTGTCCACCTATCACTGCTCTGCTTTTCCCTCCTATATACTGGGCTTTCCCTTCTCCTATCTTCAGTCCTGAAGAAGGGTCCTGACCCGAAACGTTGACCACCTGCTTTTCTCCACAGATGCTGCCTGGCCTGTTGAGTTTCTCCAGCATCATCAT
Organism: Rhina ancylostomus; assembly: GCA_030265395.1. Taxonomy (NCBI): domain Eukaryota; kingdom Metazoa; phylum Chordata; class Chondrichthyes; order Rhinopristiformes; family Rhinidae; genus Rhina; species Rhina ancylostomus. The sequence continues at coordinate 17,501,352 of JARFYF010000058.1, read as the reverse complement.
GTTTTTAACTAAATTGCTGTTTGTCATACTCTATGGAGTATCATTCTATTTCAAAAGAATTATTGTTTAAAGATACATAATATCTTTTAAAATATAGTGTTATATTATACCAAGAATGATTAGGGGACTATAATGTTAAAGGTACAAAATTTGCACTTGCAATTATTGTGCTGTGTAACTAATTAGTGCATTATCTTCAATGCAGAAATTACACATTGTATCTGGCATGTAGTCCAGAAATAAATAAAATCTAAGCCGCAGATTTGAGTCATCAAATGTAATTTGAAAATGGAGCTCTGGGAATAACAGTGCACAAGATATAGAGATACTAAATATGTGCTATGTGTCAATAATAATCTCCATCTTATACAACAATAAGGGAAAATTGTTCAAAGCACTTTTCAAACATTTTTGAACAAAACACAATATTTTGAATTTTAATAAATTATGCTTAAACTTTATAGAATTGCATTGTCATTTGCTGCTTGTGCAAAATTTTGATTAAATGCCCAAAGCAAAGTACAAATCCTCTTTCCTTGAGTGAAGAGAACTACACAGAGCACTGACTGTTGCCGATGGGAAGTCATCCATTGTCAAACAACTATGATTACCTTATAACAAAAGACGATAAATCAAACTGTGTGCAGATGTTCCTAGGAAGCTAGCATTATAAACATTATAATGACGCTATGATTTATTTTGGAACTGAGTTCACGCTCTTGCATTCAATCTTGCTTATGTACTGTTCAATGTTGGCCTTGTATCATGGCATCACTGAAGCTATGATACCAGACATTATATATACTGAACCTATAGTCAATCCAATATCAATGGGAACCACTGTAATGTACATTCAATTTCACAATAACATTTCCTAATAATCTACCTGTAATTTTTGGTCACATTCTGATTATGAATGATTGTTTGGGTCACATTTCATTTGTGTAAATTGCCATTATAAAGCTCTTTCTCTTTTTCATCTGGCTTAAGGCAGAGTCTGCATGTTAGTTAACAAATTCCATTCTCTTTGCTCCGAATGATTCAGCTAAAATTTCCTTTTTGTTGTGGAATAAGCTGGCGACTATTATCAATGCATGCAAAATAAATGTTCTTAAATGGGACTTTTTTCCCTCTCATAAATGTCCGGCAATGCATTTTCAGATGGGTGAAGCAACCAGGATGACCCTAAAAACGGCAGAAACACCCATTACTTCATTTTGTCAGCCAGCCTCAATTACATCCTCACATGTATATTTTCATAAAGGAAAATGTGATCCTCAGTCTGTACTCCCATGTCAAATATGAAACATCTATGCAGAGATTTCCAAAGTAAGTTGTTTCTGCAACTTATGGATAATTTGATGCTTTTTTAAAGTTTTATTTCAGTTAAAGGCATTTTTATGCCATGATTATGATTGATTATGAAAGCAATAATATAAAGACTGGGAGCTTAGTCTTAAAGTATGTCCAGACATTCAAATTATGCATTTGTATCAAACTGTCTTGAGCTTCTATGTAACCACATGTCCCAGAAATAGGAATCTTTTTTGAACAGGACTGTACTGGCAATGCAAATTTCATTGTTATAGCAATGAGAATAAGTACAACTATGAAGGTTAAGTTAATGACTGACAAATTAAAAACCAAATAAAGCACTTCTGATTTCAGTTATCCATATCCAAAGTTTACATTGTTGAAGTTAGTTGGGTACACACAGAAAAGCCCTGTTCAGGAGCATTTTCCACAATCCATAACCCTATTTTAAACATTTTACTGCTAAAACCAGACACATACCTACCAACAAGACAGCTCTGACTCAGAACTCTGTGTCATTGTGAAAACAAGAACACCCCAGGGTATTTTGCTGAGAGAAATGTTGTGGAAAACATTACCAAATTCCAAGCAACTACAGATAAAATGTCTTTTCACACAAAGGTAATCTGAGTTACTGTGCTATGTGTATAGATTGTATAGAAAGTAAATGGAAAACAAAAAATTTGCACAGGATAGCCATGAGAAAGGTACGATTGGTTAAGCTGCTGTTATTTTAACGGTTCTCAAGGAATTTTTTTTTTAGGTACTTCTTCCTGAACCTTTGCTACATTGCACTGAACATACAGCGTTTGATTCCAGTGCCAGGCTTGTGGGGCCTCACTGAATGTGCAGGCTCACTCCATGATGTTGACTCATAACAATGGAAAACTGGAGGAAAGGAAACAAAGTCTGTGATGTGGATCACTGACACGTCTACAGTAAAAGCTCATCCCCCTCCCTTGAAGCAGAGCAGGAATCTATTTCACTAAACCACTGTAGCAACTGTACTGCTAGCTTATGAACAATACACAGCATTAATGGATTTTTTTTAAAGTGAAGTCTTAAGCAATCTCATATTAAATGTGATGGCACATCTAAAGCAGTGCCTGGAAGAAAATTTTATAAGGTGATTTGGATGTTCAAGCAATATACAGAACTGAAACAGATAGGTATTTGGAACCACTATATGCTTATGCAAAGCTAAAGAAAAAACATTCTTTAATGCAGCATAACATATAATACTAAATACATAGGGGAATCAAAGGGAAGTTTAATTTTTTTTAGATTTATGTGGAAGTTCATTTTTAATACTTTTTTGTCACTTGCAATTGGAGATTTTATGTAAGATGAAATTTACAACGAGAAAATACATGGAAGATTCAAAGCAATCACTAATTCATATGTACTGAAACTATGTGGAGTGCTTCATGCAGCTGTAGTAGTTTATAATTGATTCTGTCTGCAGCAGAAACATTTTGTGAACGTCCATTCTTCCTGTCGTCATCAGATTCCCATTCATTTGCTTGCTACTCATATAAGGAAATCAGCCACAATTTTACCCCCTCCCCCCCCACCCTGGCTCCCCCACCCACTTCCAACGGATAAACTATTTGTGGGACTGCTCACGGAAAGGCTGAGAGGGCTGGGAGTTTTTCCCAGTGTATTAAGAAATGCTCTCTTAAGAAATGCTGGGATTGATTTATAAACACTCAATTTTACTTTCACGTGCCCTCTAATAGGAGCTGAAATCAAGTTAATATGTGGAAGTAAAATGATTCATTCCAGACATATTAGGGTCAGTTTCAGCTAGCCAAAATCAACATTTATGGTAAAGCGAAGGAGTTTGAAATGATGTCAGTAGACTTGCAGCCTTGTTAAATCCAACATTTAGTCTGCTGCCACACCTAGCAGAGATTATTACTGGGAGCAAAGCGCCTGCCTGGTCAGTCAGTAGGTCCATTTTGAAGTGGAAATCATGATTTATAATCTATAAAAAAATTGGTCAAAATGATCTCCAAACATGACAACTATACCTTAGTTGAAGAATACCTTGATACTGGTCCTAAGTTTTCCTTTCAATGGCCTAAATTGCCTTGTCATGCTTCTCACAATTTAATTAATGTGTTGATTTCTCTTTTATATTAATTACTTAATATTGATCAAACAGCTCTCCAAGCACAAGTGTTTTCTTTCAGTCCTTCATTGTGTACCTGTGGTGTAACACTAAGACCATACTTTTCCTCAGGTGGCCAGATTAAGAAATAGCTACCTAATCATCTAGACAGATCCTCACTCACTCCATGCTGGAAGTCTGCACTCTACCGAACTGAGTGCCCCAAGTTTACTGGGGTTATGGATGACCTTGTGGGAATGGCTTTGGGGCTTTAGATTAAATGGGGAAGCAGCAAGAAAGACAAAAAAGAGCAAACCATCTTTCACAGAGGGAGATCTTGTGGGGCATTTCATCACTGTGCAGCAATGTATCAGATGAAGCTTCATTACAAAGGTGGCTAGCATCTGGTGTAGATACAAGTTGAGTCTCACACTATAGCATGGAGAAAATTGCTAGTCGCTGTCAAAGTCAATTGACACCCTGTCCTTTTATGAAGAATGAGGGGTGATCTTATTGAAACATGTAAGATCATGAGGGGTATGACAGGGTAGATGTTGATATGTTTCCACTTGTGAGAGAATCTTGAAAAAAGAGGCACAGTTATAAGATTAGGGACCAGTCATTTAAAACTGAGGGACTCCTTCTCACAGAGAGTGGTGAATCTCTAGAATTCTCTGCCACAGAGGGTTGTGGATCGAGATTATTGAGGGTCTTCAAGAAGGAAGCTGATAAATTTTTGAAAGGTTAGGGAATGAGGGCTATGAAGAACTGGCACAGAAGAGGAGGCAAGGCCTGGGCAGATCATGTTGAATGGCGGAGCAGGTTTGAGGGGCTGAGTGGCCTACCTGTGTTCCTACTTTCTTATATTCCAATGTTTAAATGACATAGGCTCCTCCCAGGCTGCAGGAGGTGGTACCAACACTACCTCAGGACTAGAAAATAAAAAAATCTGCAGATGCTGAAAATCTGAAATAAAAATAGAACAAGCTGGAAGCACTAACAGGCCAAGTTGGAGACATTTTGTTATTCTGTTGAAGGGTCTTCAACCTGAAATATTTACTGTTTCTCTTTCTGCCTGGCCTGCTGAGTGTTTCCAGCATTTTTTGTTTTTATCTCACTATTTGTTGTTCTGCATTGTGTCAGGACAGTCACTGAGGAGCTCCACACCAAGAGGGACACCTAAATCTTCTTCCATGTGGATAAAGTTAGACCTGTATCATTGGTCCCAAGGTGCCATAAATTCAATTTGTCGTTACTTGAGTGTTGGCATCAGGCTGACATCTTTCTGAATATAGAATGAATCTACTTCCTCAATATCCAGCTTACATACAGTGAAGATTAGGTCTGTGCCTAACATGTTAATATCTATCTCTACAGATGCTGCCTGACCTGCTGAGTGTTTCCAGCCTTTTCTGCCTTGTCATGATGTCCTTGTGTGCTTATCCACATACCGTGCAAAGGGAGTTCAATGGATATTGGGAATCCACAGGGAACACATATCCCACACCTTCCAGAGATGACTCATGGTTCCTGGCAGGGATCATGGAGACACTGAGATATCAACATGTAGCATGATCCATTCTACAGCTGGTGGTATAATGCAGGCTGTTAGTTTGCTCAACCATTGCTAATGCTACCTGGACTGTTCAGGGGGAGTGCTGCAGAAGAGTCTGAATAGGTTTGCTGATAGCTTCAGTACCTTGTAGGTGGGATGATCCCTCACTACCACCTGATTGCCACGGGATGAAGCAAGAATAGTATGAGGAAGAGTACCATGAAGGCAGGAGTAGCATTGACTGTCTACAGCCTTCGATGACTAGACTCTTGAAGACCAGTCAATTGAGGAGCCCTTCATTTTAATTATAATTAATTAAATTAATTACAATTAATTAAAATGTTCCCTCTGTCCTTATAATCTAATCACTCTGTCAGCCTAACTGCTACCATCAATACTGTCACCTCCTTTACCCAGTCTGGCATATCTTGCCCTCTTGCACAAGCACTAACTCTGAAGACCAACACAAAGTGGAGAGAAACCAAACATATCACACCCTGATATGAAAAGCTCACCCTGATCCATTATAGTCTTGACTTCCAAGAAGGCAATGTTTTGACAGGAGTTTCCTCATCTGAATCAACATTAGCTGTTGTTTGTTAGTTATTGTAATTTGATTGTTATAACTCAATTGGCACTGAAAGTAATGAGTTAGTGGTCCTCCGTTTCAAGTTACTACTCCCTTCTAAAAAAACAAGCTTCATGTTAAACATTGCATTTGGCTGGTACCGCCCCCCCCCACACCCACTTTGTATTTATAACCTGTGTGTCATTTGTCTCCCCCTTCAGCAAGTGAGCTAAATCCCACTAAATGAAAATGAAGAAACTGCAGATTCTGGAAAGGTGGCATTTCCAAGGGATTCTTCTGCTTTGTACCCTGTCTGAGTATGTAAGAAATTGATTTTAAAAAATTGCTCTCTGAAACTTCCTAGCTTGAGACCACCTGGAATACTGTATACAGGTCTGGTGTCTCTCTCAAGGAAGAATGTTCTTATGATAGCGTTCACCAGAATCATTCCTGGGTTGACGATTTGTCAGATGAGCAGCGATTAAGCAGAATGGGTCTATACTTTTCCATGATGACAAACACAATGATGCTGGAGGACCTCAGCAGGCCAGGCAACATCCATGGAGAAAAGCGGGCAGTCAATGTTTCGAGTCAGGACCCTTCTTCAGGACTGAGGATAGGAAAGGGGAAGCCCAGTATATAGGAGTAAAAAGCAGAGCAGTAATGGGTGGACAAAAGAGGGGAGGCAGAGTAGGCATAAGGTAGCGATAGGTAGATGCAGGTAAGAGATAGTGATAAGCAGCTGCAGTGGAGGAGGGGAGAGCAGATGG
>JARFYF010000058.1:17335974-17346254 GCA_030265395.1 Rhina ancylostomus | reverse complement strand
TCATGAAGGTGGCACGCCAGCGGCTCCACTTCATTAGGAGTTTGAGGAGAATTGGTACGTCACCAAAGACTCTTGCAAATTTCTACAGATGTACCATGGAGAGCATTCTGACTGGTTGCATCACCACCTGGTATGGAGGCTCCAATGCGCATGATCGTAAGAGGCTGCAGAGCTTTGTAGACTCAGCCAGCTCCATCACCGGCACAACCCTCCCCACCACTGAGGACATCTTCAAGAGGTGGCATCCATCATTAAGGACCCTCACCACCTGGGACATGTCCCCTTCACATAACTAACATCGGGAAATAGGTACAGGAGCCTGAAGACCCACACTCAACGATTCAGGAACAGCTTCTTCCTCTCTGCCATCAGATTTCGAAGGTCCATGAACCCATGAACACTACCTCTATATTCCTCTGTTGCACTATTTATTTATTTTTGTAACTAATAGTAATTTTTATGTCTTTATGTCTTACACTGTACTGCTGCCACAAAACAACAAATTTCATGACATATGCCGGTGATAATAAACCTGATTCTGATATTTGATTTTCAGGCTAAGGGGTGGCCTGATAGAAGTATATAAAAATATGAGAGGCATAGATAAGGTAGATAGTCAGTGTTTTCTCCCAGGGTGGAAATGTCAAGTATGAGAGGGCACAGCTTCAAGGCGAGAGGAAGAAAGTTTAAAGAGATGTGCAAGGCAAGTTTTTTTACACAAAATGTGGGAGGTGCCTGGACTGAGCTGCCAGGGGAGATGGTAGAGACTGATAAGTTAGCAACATTTAAGAGACGTTTAGTTACATGAACAGGCAGATGGAATTAGTTAGATTGGCAACATGGTTGGCGCAGACTTGCTGGGCCGAAGGGCATGTTCCTGTGCTATCCTGTTCTGTGCTCTATGTTCTAATATATCACGTGGCTGCACATTGAAACCCCTCCTGAAATTTGATTTAACTATCCTCTGTGAAAGTGCATTTTTCAGTAGCTGCTATTGTACATGCAGATTTAGCACAAGCAACCAAGGATGAAATTTATAGTCAGTTCAAATGCTGTGCCTGACACTTAGCCAGCAGGCACTCTTTTGCAAACGGAGCATTATCTGATGATGAAGAGGTGGAATTCTGACTCACATCTGATTGCTCCCTGCCCTGAGGGCACTCAAGTCAGCTGCAGCAGTTGAAATCTACCAATATATCACAGTGCAGCTCTGTATGGAAGGCAGGCAATGATGCATGTACTGAAATACAGGAATAACTTGACATAAACAAAACCAAAAAGGATTTGTTTCTTTCAGAAGTTTATATTTCTTGTAAACTTCTGAGTTGTTTCTTCTACAAGCATAAGGAAAATTAAATTTTGCAAGGCCGAAAGGAAAAAAGGACACCATGCCATACAGAATACATAAACGTAAACTTTCTTGATCACCACTGACCAAGTTTTATTAATTCCCAGGAATTCCTGTAGGGTTTAGGCTTTTGAGATTTTAGAACAGTTACCTCAAAGCAATTGCTATCTCATTAGTTCATGACTATTCATTGCTTAAATTTTCCTAGGTATAGAAACACTTTTCCAGAGGAAGGAGACATCAGTAACAAAATCAATTATCTCTTCCAGTGTCTCAGCTTAGCCTTTGGTGACCGAGCAAAAGAATATTCAAAGGTCAAGATCATGATCTGCTATCAAGCTCATCTGACCCATTCATAAAGGTTGGCCTGGTTTCTGCTTCAACCATACACTTTAGTGCTGCATTTCATGACCCTCCAGTTCTTTGAGCAAACAAGGTTTCTCTGGTTCTCTGCTCTAATTTGCCTACATTGAATCTTTTGAAGGCATTCCCTTGTTCCAAATCTCTTCACAGGAAGGATGGTCCTACAATTACACTGGATCAATGTAATAAATCAGTTTGGGTTCTTGCTCTTGATTATAATCCAAAGACTTTTACAGAAAGTAAAAGTGCTTGCCTGAATATCAATTGAGGATAATATTAGGTTCAGATGATTGAATATTTCGCTATCACTGTCCACGTGAAGATAAACAGGAGATAATTATGGTCTGCAAGCAAATAAAAATCAAAAGAATCATTTTGTTTCACTTGAAAATAAAAGAACTTGGACTTGCTTCATACCTTTTACATTTTTAGGACACCCCAAAGTGCTTCTCTGCAACCTTAGCATTACTGCTTGAAGCTATTCAGTGCTTCTTTGTGGACAAAGACAACTGCCAATTTACAAGCACCCAAGCCCTACAAATAGCAAACTAGATGTTACTAACTATTCTTTTCTGGCAGTGTTGGTTGAGAAAAGAATGTTGGTTTGAAACTGGAATAATTTTCTGCTCTGTTTTTAGTAGTGTTTATTTTGTGGCCATATGATTAGCCTTACACTTCATCCAATAGATAGAAGATTGAATGAGATGAAACTCCCACAGTACTTTATTGAATTGACAGCCTAGATTCATTGCTCAGGTCTTGGGGTGAGATTTGGAAGCTGCAATATTTTGACTCACAGGGGAAAGTGGTACCGAGTTTAACTGATGTAACAAAAAATAACAATGGTCTATAATACACCCACATCCCTTTCCTCAGCATCAATCTCTGAGCCCAATTTATTCCAGGATTCCAACAGAAATAATACCCTTTGTGTCTTGAATTCACCCAAGATTACAATATTTCCAAAATACATGATGTTCTTCAAATTAATGGACTTGTCAGATTCTGAATCTCAGGCTGAGCACAAGAAGAATTCCAACCCACACACATGACTACATTTTTTCCCACATTGTTAGCTGTATGGATTTTATTTCATCTTTCTAGTTTTTTCCCATTCATAGGATTTTTTAAACAACTGCTGCCTTCAATAAGAATGCTCTTGATGTGTTACCCTTGTTTCTCCCCAGTTCAGAATTACCCTTCACATAAGCTCATGTCCATTCTATTTCCCACACTTTAGCTTTCAACTCCTTCTGCTCCTTCCCAAAACCACAACAGGACTCCCCCATTCCACCCGCAAGCATCAGATTTTAAGGGAGGGCTGTCCACCATTTCTGGCAATTCAAGCATGAAACTCCCCTCCCTCCACACCCCCACACACCCAACTTCCAGCCTTTCAAAGGGCATGTTAACTCCACAGCCCTCTGGTTCACTCCTCTTCAATGGCATCTCCCCATCCAACCACAGGAGACAACACCGGCCCTTTCATTACTCTTCCCCGACCATCCAGGGCCACAAACATTAATTCCAGATGATACAACAATTTACATCTCTCATTTCTGTGGGCTGTATTAGCTGCCAAAATCCTCTATATTAGGAAAACCAAACAAAGACTGGGTGATTCCTTTGCAGTGCACCTCCATTTAGTTTGCGTCTGACCCTAACTTTCAAGTTGACTGTCCTTTTTATTCTCCTTCACACTCCCACTCCAATCTCTTGGCCTTTGGTCTCCTGCACTGTTTCAATGAAGCTTAATGTAAACTCAAGGAACAGCTCCGTATCTCTCAACCATATACATCACAGACTTCTGGTCAAACTTTGAGGTCAAGAATTTAGGATAATAATTCTGCTATTCCCGATTAATCTAATGTTTCTTAATTGGTTCTTTACCTCCCCATTTGCCATGTACCCTTGTGTATTTTGCCATCTTACCTATCCTGCTTTCTGCCCCATTATTAATTCTCCCTCTCCCCAACCATATCCCCTTTATCTACATCCTTTCATCTCTAAACTTTCCAGTTCAGGTGCAAGCTCATCAGTCTGGAGCAGTAATTCTGTTCTTTTCTCTTCAGCAGTTGCCTGACATGTTGAGGATTTCCACCATTTTCTGTTTTCATCCTTTTATAATTCCTGTTATTGTAATGAAGAGTCACGGATGCTTTGTGAGTCTCTGAGCTTCCCCATGGCCCTAAACATTTAAAGCCTAGTCATTGTCATCTTCTTGGTGTCACCCAGAGATATAAGATCTCTTTATTAGTCACATGTCCATCGAAATACACAGTGAAATACACCTTTTTGCGTAAAATGTTCTGGAAGCAGCCCGCAAGTGTCGCCAACATTGCATGCCCACAACTTCCTAATGTGTACGTCTTTGGAATATGCAAGGAAACCAGAGCACCCAGAGGGAACCCACGCAGACACGGGGAGAACATACAAACTCCTTACAGAGAGTGGCCGGAATTGAACCTGGGTCGCTGACACTGTAATAGCGTTATGCTAACCACTACAAGAGTGGCTTAATGTGCATCCCCTTACATTTCATCTTCCATCACAATCAATATTAATCCTAACAACGTCCATCTAAGAATCTGCTTATACATGATATGTTTTTGTTAGTAACAGAAATAAGTCAATGGCAGCACTACCTAGGATATAATTGAAAGCAAATTTTCAGAAAATGTGAACTATAATTAATGAAGCAAGGATATAAAACTAAACAATATTCAATGGAGTATGTATAATGTAAGGGATACCAACATGCTTCTTGTCATTGTTCCCTGGAGAATTAAATTAAATTTAAAAAGGATCATTTCCAAAACCTCATGGGCACAGTTTCTGGAATCTCAGGTATTATTTGAGTTGTGCTTTAAATGCACAATAAAGCAAAATTCATTCACAGAGGTTTGAAAGAAAGGGTGAAGCAGGTGGCAGTGGATAATTTATAGTCAAGCCTGATATGGCAGAATGACCAGAAATCTTAAACAGTCACCTCACCTCAAGTTATCAAACAAATGAGCACATCCACGATCTGTTGGGAATCCTTTTCAAGGAGATACCAGGGGCTCTATTGTTTTGATTTCTTAGTCTAGAATTATTAGAGAGAAATACGGAATAAATGCTGGCAAGGACTTAAAGAGAACCTCACCATTCTGTTCTAATTCAGGGATTCTTATGGCATCTTTTCTGTAGGCCTGAGAAAGGGCCTCAGATCTTGCAGCCTTGCACTGAACTCTCTGTCTAGGTTTATGTGCTCAAGTTTCAAGATATGTTCCTCTTTTTGAAACAGTTAATTTTCTTGTTAAGGAATTTATCAACATCATCAAGGATTTGTGTAAGTATCACAAGAAACTGCAGAGAGTTGTGAAAGCAGCCCAGTCTTTCATGAAAGCCAGTCTCCCCTCCATTGACTCTGTCTCTAGTTCCTGCTGCCTCAGGACAGCAGCCAACATTATCCACCCACCCCAACCTCCCACTATGGTCATTTTCTCTTCTCCACCCTTCCATCAGGTAGAAGATATAAAACTTGAAAACATGTACCACCAGCCTCAAGAATAGCTACTGACCCACTGTTATAAGAATCATGAGTGGAACTCCTATGGGATAAAGATGAACTCCTGATCTCTCAGTCTACCTCGTCATGACCCTTGCACCCTATTTGTTTATCTGCATCGCACCACCTCTATAACTGTAACACTGCATTCTTCATTCTGTTATTGATTTTCCTTTTATACTACCTCAAAGCTCTAATGTTTGGAATGAACTGTCTAGATGGCATACAAAACAAAGTTTTTCACTGTATCTCAGGACATGTGACAATAATAAACCAATTACCAATTACCAATTCTTTTCTAATCTCTTTGATACTTTACTAGGTTTCAAAAGACTATAAGAAATTAACAGAAAAAGAAGTTGTTGTAGGCATGAATAAGCAATCTGATAACTGGCAGGTTAAAATTCTTTAACATTCTCACACCAAGTTATGAATGTCAGTGGATATTTAAACAGCAAATAAGGGAAAGCTCTATCACAAATATTTGAAAATCAAATGCTTGAAGTCTGAAATAAAACATAAAATGCTGGAAACATTCTGATGAAGGCATCCTGGTCCTGAAACATGAATTGTTTCGCTTTCCACAGATGCTAAGCATGCTGACTTCTCTACAGCTAAGTACTTCCAGCATCCTCTGTTTTTTATCTTTATTCATAAAGGTTGCAGAACCCAGAAAGAGTACATAAGGCAGGGATGAAACATTTGCTGAATGGACAAAACTCCACAGCCTCTTCCTGAGGTCTGTAATGCCAGATATCAGTTTTCAGTCAGTTTATTTTACCCAATGTGACATAAGAGAAGTTTGAAAGTACAGAATGCAGCAACAGCCTCAACAACATCATAAGTATAATGTTGAAAATCAATGCTCTAGAATTAACTGTCCTCAGCCAAGCCCTCCCTAAATAGCTAAAACACTGGGACTTATCAATGCAAAATATTGTGCGGGTAGTTTTGTTTAACACAGGGAGTGGTAGATGCCTGGAATGGGCTGGTGAGGGTAGTAGTGGAAGCAGATAAAATGGTGGCATTGGATCACGTACAGGCAGAAGAGATTTAGTTTAGTTTGGCATCATGTTCGGTGCAGAAATCGTGGGCCGATCGTCCTGTCCTGTGCTGAATTGTTCCATGTTCTAAAATTGCCCCAGTACATCCAGATCAAATCTATAACTGACTTCCAATCAGCAGAGAAGTAATGTAAAAAGATGGTGAGGTAAAGTTATGTCAACAGTGCTATCGAGTTTCACCTACCAATGATGTACTTGCTGGCGCTCAGTTGGAATTCCAGAGGCAATGTGAGAGTTACTTATTGTAATATCCTGAAGGTAGTTTTAATAGGCATTAGGAGTTGATTGCTCAACTCCTCCAGTAGTCAGACCCTGATACAGAAAGTAAAATGGCTTCTCATTGAGAAAGCTTGTGATATTAAGCCGCTGAACCATGAGTTCTGTTTTCACTTGGTATTGGCATACACTGTGTGATGTCATTGTTGGAGTTCAGAACCAAGGAATCCAATTAAAATTGAACTTATTGTTGGTCAGAGGGAAACTTCTACACTGGCTGAAGTCATGGATTGTATGGTTGACTGTAGGAGCCAATTTTTGATTCCTAGGACATTACTGAAATTTACTATTAATAATCATGTTTATTATTATGAACATTAGTGAAATTTTCTTTATAAATGCCCAATAAATTGCCTTTACTTTATCATAAGATCAAGAGTGGGGATGTTTATTGAGGATTGCACATGTTTAAAGTTGTTTGGAATTTCACAGATAATGAAGCAGCCTGTGTTTGAACACAACCTGAGCAAAAACCAGGCATGGCTGATCATTGAAAAGTTATATTTATTGTGCAGTGGGATCGGCTAATGAACAACTCCAATAAGACAATCTACTCATCACCAGTTGACATTCAAAGGTGTATTTATTGCTGAATCTCAGCTAGCAATATGTTGAGGAGGATTCAGTATTTCAACCAAATCAGCCAAGTAATATTAAAGGTCAAAGGATTAGCATCCTGAGAACCTTCAAAACCTCTCCACCACATCCATGCAAAAGTTACAAATAATGCGATGCACCCTAGTTTTATGGATGAGCATAGCTCCCACAACACCAAGGAAGCTCAACACTATCAGGACAAGGCATTTCTGCTGATCAGCAGAACACAATCTCCTTTCCCACACAAAGGCTATAGTGTGCCTGGTCTACAGAATGCATTGCAGCAACTAGTCAAGACGTCTTCTGCAGCACTTTCAAACCAGGAACCTCCACCACCAATAAGGGGAAGACCAGTAGGTGCATGGGAAACACCACTGCCTCTGAGCCAGGATGTGTATCATGCTTCCTTCATGGCCATTAGACAGATACTGGAATTTTCTACTTAACAGCTTTGTGGGAATACCTTCACCAGCTGCAAGATGAGGGCCAAATACCACAGTCTCACAGGGAAATAAGGATGGGCAACACCTAATGGTGCTGCCAGCCCACTTCCTGTAGAATGATTGAAAACAAGTACATTTACATAGCAGCATGCTTGCCACAATTTGGAAGAGCAATGCAAGTGGTTGATGTTAATGCAAATATTTCCTGACTACACTCCAAAATACTTCAATGCCCATGCTATTTGTACAAATGAGGCACCAAGTAGTTTATTTCACACTCATTTTACTTCTTGTTAATTTTTTTGGTTAAATTTTATCAACTTCCAGAAAATCTTTCTCTTTCTTTTCATATGAATAATTTACTTCAACATAAAACTCTTCATTTTAAGCTTGGTAAGTATTTCCTTATAATTGACTTCACATGTTCCCTTTGGCTCAAGCACACAGTGCAAGATACAGAGCACAAAAATCTCAGCAGAAAATGAAGGAATAATGAAACTAGTCTCCCTTCAAAAAAACCAACTCAATGTTTGTTGTTCTTCACTGTTGTGAACGAAAGTAATTATAGATCTCATTGGACTGAAATAGGAAACCCAACCATTATATAGCAATTTCCTTTGATGACAACATTCATACAGACATACATAAGAAAGGACTAGGCCACTTGGCCCCTCAAGCTGGCTCCACCATTCAATACAATTATGGCTGATCTGATTGTAGCCTTAACTCCTCATTCCTCCTACTCCCAGTAAACCTTCACCTCCTTGCTTACCAAAGATCTATCTCCCTCTGCCTTATAAGATATTCAAAGATTCTGCTTCCACTGCCCTTTGAGGAAGAGAGTTTCCAAAGACTCACAATCTCCTGAGAGCAAAACTTGGTGTCATCTCTTTCTTAAATGGACCATCCTTTATTTTTAAACAGAGACCCTCCATCTTCTTGTGTCCCTCTGCATTGATGCATCATTGCATTGATTGGCTGACACAATATCTCATCTTGAGTGACTCATGGATGCCAAATCTGATAAAAATTGGAGGGGTTATAAATCTGCCAGGAAGTTGCGTGGAACCTGTCAATCAATAATCTTTACACTGACATTTAAATAGGCAGCAAAGCTTCACAAGCAAAATGAAACAGTCAATTTTTTACATATCCAGATCATGATCTGATGATATGTTTGGGCTCCAACTGGAAATGTAACCAGCCTGACCAGGATTACCCACCCTGATTTTCCAGCTGATTCAACCAGGGCCAAAGAAATGGAGTTCAAAGAGGTCCTGAAAGGATGCCGCAAGTAATGCTTACATCTTTCCCTCCACGTCTATCCTTTTGAAACCCCTGGAGCTCTTTCCCCACACCTATTTACTTTCTGACGAGCAGTCGTTATTCTCCTGAGGTTTCACAGACCACTTCCAAATCACTCTAACTGTGGTTGTATTGTGGAGTACATGTACACTCACTTAGACCAGGGAAATCATGGCTGGCACCACATGATATACCTTCTTAAGGTAAAAACATACCTAACAAACTTAAAATAACAGTTGTACTTAGCAGCTAATGTACATGAGCTACAAACCTATATATATATATATATATATATATATATATATAAAACATATATATCCATAAACTCTGACATAATTATTGCCAGTATTCAGCTGTAGATATTTCTGTTTCATGGTAAATTGCAGAGGCTGAAGCTTACATTTCAGCTGATGTGGTAATTGGAGAAGTGCATAATTTTGAGGCTTACAAACTTGTCTGGCCCCAGCTTCTACTGCAGTGGGTGAATTTTCAACCACATCATGTCTCTGTCTAAAGGCTATCCAGAGTTACCATCTCAACCTTTGACTTCCCAGAGGTCACACCAGGGTTCAAAGACCACGCATCAACTTCCATCACAACAGGCCTTCCAGTTTGAAAAATATAATTGCAAATAAGGTCAGAAAAACAAAAATAGGCTCAATTTGCAAAATTTCTGGTATTTTGTATAAAGATTGTATAAAGATTCTGCTGTAAAGATGATTAGTGCTTCATAAAAATGCTGCAGAATATTGGAGAAATAGAGTTAGAGAGTCAGAAAGGGGGAAAGAGGGAGAGAGAGGAGGAGAGAGAGAGAAAGAGACAGAACTAGAGAGACATATAGACTGTGGGAGGCAGAAAGAGTCAGGGATCTGTCATCACTTTGAGGTGGCAGATTGGTGGAGCTTGCTGTTGAACTATTTGCTCCAGTGGCAATGTCACAGAAAATTTAAAACTAGCAGGTGATTGCAATGTATGCATGTGGTATCCTGGAACAGATGGCCAGATTAGGACTGAAATTTGAGCCAGAGAAGCCCCAGCAAGGCAGATTATGAGGGATGTGGAGTTGTGACTGTAGTGGTTGGGGTTCCATTGCTGCAATCTACATTGGTGACACCAAACGCAGACTAGGTGACTGTTTCGCAGAACACCTGCACTCTCTCCATAACCTTTTTTTTAAAGCGATCTGCCTCTCCCCGTTGCCAATCACTTCAGCTTCCCCTCCCACATTATCACAGATGTGTCAGTCCTCAGCCTCCTCCACTGCCAGGAGAATCCCAAGCGCAAACTGGAGGAACAGCACCTCATTTTCCATCTTGGAACCTTGCAGCCTAACG
>JARFYF010000058.1:17274362-17294066 GCA_030265395.1 Rhina ancylostomus | reverse complement strand
GAGTGAGGACTTTATCATTGGATGTTTGATGCTGTTTATGTGAAAGAAGGGCAGTGATCACGGTCAGGTGGTTGCAGGATGTGGTAGGGTAATTGGGAGAGTGGGAACCCAGAAACAGATTAAGTGTGAGCGCCAGTGTTTTTTTAAGCAGCATCCTCTTCACTCTCATTTTATTCCCATCAAATTCCATGGTTGTAGGTGTGATGAATGTCCCAGTGACACTGTGGAAAGAGTGTCGGAGTTTAGGAGAAGCACAGTCGAGGTGAGTAATCAAAGTGCAGCTCCGTGTAATTTCAGTGATGTTTGGCCAGCTGAGGACTGCAATGGGCCACATCAGTAGGAAAAAGAAACTGAAGGCAGAGGGCAAGAAGATATGCTTGGCGTTTGCTGAGGACATTGGCACAATGATAGTGCCCCACTGCTTTAATGAACTAACTAGGTCACAAAAGATAAGTAGAGTGGAACCATCATCTACACCCTGCAGGGTGCATCATCCTAACTCCTTGACTCCACCATTTCAAACTATTCCACCACATCGTTCCTCATGGCCACTTACCTTACAGGATCGCCACCTCTTCCCTGTGTGTGCATGTCTAGGCTGTGATCCTCCAGGCTGACTGAGACCTTAACTTGCATGTCCTGGAAATCTCTTGTTGAAGAGGATCAATCTCTTCATATTTGCAACCACTGAAGAGTTGATGTTGACAGAGCAGCACATTGATTATCAATAAAATGAGACTCTCACTTTCCCATTAATCGTTAATTTGGTTGAGTTAAAATCAACTTAATTTAGTCATTCATTAAATAGATAAAGAATGCCAGGATCTAAATAATGCTTGTATTCGATTAATTCTGGCATTTTATTTCTTTTGCTCTTTCACCAAATATTCCATGATTTTCCAGGATTTTGGATTTTCCCACTATTTGTTCATTTGCACTTTTGTCATAAGTAGCATTCAAATGACATCTCCTCCATGAAGTCTGTTTGAATTGTTGACGCTATGCATCAATAGAGACATTGCAGGACGAGGCAAGGGCAAGGGTGGGCTTTCCATTCTGCCTTCTCCTCGCAATAAATTTCTTATTCCACAAATTTTCATTAAAGACCATGTGTTGAAGTTGGATCTATTTGCATCTGTTTTTATGTGTTAATTGTACAAAAAACAATATACACAACAGGGTTTTTCCCATTTCTGGTGCAAGTCCCACCTGTCTGAAAATTGAACCTGGTATGATTTTCAGATGTTCTTCTCTACATTCGTGGTCCAAAATATGATGTTGAATGTTCACTCTCTCCACACAATGCTTTATTAAGAGTACTTGAGCGGGGTTTTATTTGAGAGCTTAGAGTTACTTCTGTCATTTTACAGGAACCCTCTTTGCATTACAGCCTCAATTATCGGCAACCAATTGCATTGATCTGATAATGTGGAAGCAGCATTTGAGATGACAGTGTCAGCTTATTTTGCAGTGGTCTGCTTATGCAGGCTATTGCAAAGCTCCTTGAGAAGAATGTTTGGAATCTTTCCAGCCTTAAGCAGAAGTCAAACATAGCTCATTTCTACTCTTACATTTCTTATTCCATGACCAGTGCCAACAGAACACCTTGATCCTGGAACATATAACACAGCTGTGTCAGTATGTATAGCTATATGTTAACACCAGTGTGTTACTGCTATGAAAGGAGATAGCCCAACAATAGCACCAGGAACTCAAGAATGCAGACAGATTCCCCATAAACAGTGTTTGCTGGAGTACATATTTATAAGTAGATGTAAGTCAAGGTGAGACTCTGGAAGAACAGTTTAAAAAGTTGAAGGCTAGTATCAGTTGTAAATTATTCATTCTCCTGATTCACTTTAAAAGGTTCAAATCTCCAATCTTCTTATTTTAAGCATTCAGAATTATATAGATTGAAATCTGACACAGTACACAATTTCACTTCTCCAGTACTTAGGCCAGCAAGAAGTAAACTCCAGTTGTTAAAAAAAAAGTTCCACATAATTAAAGTTTGTTTAGAGAAAGAATTACAGAATAGTACTGCATGAACCATTTGGTCAATCAAGTCCATGTTAACTTTTCCAAAGAGTAATCCAGTTCATTCCATCACTCTGTCCCCTTTCTTCACCTGAGCTATTCCTGCATTTTGTTCCCTTGCATATTTTTTCCAACCATTTCATGAAAGCTGTAAATGAAACTGTATCCTGCACCCCCAAAAGTTGTGCATTTAAAATTTGATGCACTTTCTAATCCTCTAGAAGAAGTACTGTTTGGCAGAACTTATTAAAGATATTGTATCAAGCTCATTCTCAATAAGATAACTTTTCATTCTTCTAAATTCTGGCGAATACAGACAGAGTCTAAACTTCATAGCACTTCTTCAGGTCCACAATACTCCAGGTAGAGTCTTACCAAAGCAGTAAGACTTCTTGACTCCTGTACGCAAAGTCTCCTGTATTGAAAGCCAACATACCATCCAAAAAATAATAAAATGCAGATGCTGGAAATCTGACATAGAAACTTAAGTGCTGGCATACTCAACAATTCAGGCAGTGTCTGTGGAGAAAGAAAATCTGAGTTAACATTTCAGGTCAATTACCCTTCGTATACCCTTCATCATTTACAACATACTGGTTGCCTTTCCATTTTCTTGCTGCACCTCTGTGTGACTTGTGTACTAAGTCCCTTCAAACATCAACATTTCCTGATATGTCACCATATAAAAAATACTCTGCTTTTCTGTTTTGTGCACACTTACATTTCCTGCAATATTTTTCATCTCTCATGTTCTCACCCACTTCCTCAGCTTGTTTATATTCCCCTGAAGACTCTTCACACCCTCCTCCCTTCCCACAATCCCACCCAGTTTATTTTAACCAACAGCAAACTTGGAAATATGACATTGAGTGGAATTATATTTTCTGCCATCCAATTTCCAGGAACCATTCCACACCTGGAGCATTGTGGATAGTTCTGAAGTCTTTACCTGAAAATAGACATACCAGCCTTGGAAGAAGTGTTAGAAAAATTCACCAGACTAGTTTCTGTGATGGCAGATTTGCCATTTAAATTTTGAAAGGTGACAACCAATGCATCCACTCTTTATTGCTACTTCATTAGAAACTCTGGAATACATGTCATCAGGTCATTGGGATTTATCAGGTTTCAGTCTCACCAATTTGTCTAGCACTATTGTTTTACTTGCAATAATTTCCTACTGTTCCCCATTCTCATTAGCTTCTTGAATTTTAGGCAGGTATAATGTTATTAAAATGGTCACACTACATGACCAAAGCTGTTTAAACATCAACAATAGTGTTGTATTGGTTGAACACTGACATGTCTAACTTCTTGATAAATCGCATTTTTTAAGGATTACCTCTTTTTTTGAATTTTATGCTGAAATACTCTATTCTGCTTGTTTTAATATATTTCCTATGTTTATAGCACAATATTTTCTTCAGTTTCTCTACCTTTCCCTTTTATTTTTGAGGTGAGTACAACTGAACAAAATGCAGCATTTTATTTTTTAACAACTTTTTCCTGGTACTAATCAAATTAAAAAAAACACCTGGTGATTGACAATCAGTCCCTGATGCATATTTTAAAATCAAAGTCAAGGAGACACTTTATTTCCACAGTAACTGGTGGTCTCCAGATAAGTAAGTTACAAATTAATTGGCTTTTCTGCAACTTCCACACATTTTAGGTAGGCCCATGTTCACTAAGATTGTCAACCACAGAATTATAATTTTTGGACTATTAGAAACTAATTTGCCACCATTAGGAAAATCCAGTTGTTTGGAATGTTTCTGTGGTGACAAATTTGATGGTGATTTTACTGATCTAATTTAAATTGATTAACATTTCCACATCAAAAAAAGTGAGCTCAGGGTAATGCATATCAAACCAATTGCTTTGTGTTTGCATTGGTTTTAGTCATTTAAAGCTTATATTAGTGACTTTCTTTCCTGTTTTAAATGCTTCCATTTTTCTATTGGCTTGTCCAACATCACATTCTGCTCTCGTAAACAAGATTAACTAGCATTTCATTGAGTACACAGCCTTTTACTTCACACCTGGAACATTGCTGATAATTATAGAGTGGTGGTAGGTTTGATAGAAATGACATCATTTTGCACTCCTTGGGTGAGCCTTGTTTTTTGCCACACAAGTCATAAGCATCACCAGGAGCAAGGAAAATCTGGCAGCGGGATCCTAGAAAAATCATAAGGAATTTACTTTCATGAATTTTAGTATAAGGAAGATCAGCCTGGTCTGATACCAGCTTGCAATCCTACAAGCCAGATTTTCCCTTCTGCAACCTACCCTGCCACTCTACTGGTACAAGAAATACTCAGCACACTAATTCAGTTTTATCTAAATCTGCAATTATAAGGTGCATAATTATGTTATGTTATTGTGGATCAGTCACAAGATTTTCCTTGTTTTCCAGTACATATTGCACAAGATACATTCACAGCATTCAACCAATAACTTATTTTGGAGTTAGAACCATGGATATTTTTAGAAGAAACAGGCCAAAAGGAATTATTTTGTGAGTTAACTACCATAACATGGAGCCTGACTCAATTCTTGGTAGGGCAGGGACCTGGGTAGTCAATTGTGTCAATTTTATGGTTGCTGCTAAAGTTTACAACTGGAAAATCAGGAGAAGCACACTGACCTCATTCCACCAATATCCATCAGCCTTCCCGTGAATTAAAGGTTAATTATTGAATTATTAACTTGTAAACTTAAGTCAGTAATTTTGTCAAACTATTTCATGAAATGATGTGCACATTATTTGATTGTCCCAAACTTCAAAGAAACACAAGTAAGAAAACTTTAATTCTTTGTAATTGTTTTAGTTTTATGTACTTTAATAGTGCATTGAGACATTAATTATTTTGCCTCAACTTTTTTTGTGAGAAGTGTAAAGCATTTTTACAAATTTAAAACCATTTAATTTGTGATTTATAGGGTTATTGGTATTCAAGTGTAAATTGCACATAATATATCACAAAATATTGGATCAACAGCCAGTGATAAAGGCAAAAATATGACCCTGAAATCCCAATTCCACAAAACATATGGTATTGGACAGAATTATAATAAAACATCCCAATAATCTGTTGAAACTGAAAATAAAATCACATTGACTACTACAGCTTATTCATAAATTTACTTCCTTTAAACTGTCTACTAATTATTCTGAAGGAGGAGCTATCAGTGACCAGTTACCTATCCCAGCATAGGGAAGAAACATGTAAGGGCTATATTCTGCTGATGGTGATGCCAACAGTTCCATGAAGAACAGCCAGTTAGATTCAATATGCAAACTAGTGGATTCCAAACTAGTTGCCTGCACAATGGTTCTCAATGGTCATTATCCCAAACCCTCAGTGTTGTATTCTCTGTACTCCTGATGCTCCTAATCCTTTGCCTCCCTTTTCTCACTGCCATTTGCTCTGGCATTTTGAAATTCATCTGCAGTTTCTCAAATCAGCATTGAATCTGAAGGCATTTGGCAGTGTCTTACGCTGAAGGGGCAGGTAACTTGCTGTCTTACCTCTCAGCTAATGCATCCAATACAGCCCTTCTCTGAGTGGGATCACCAACCTCAACCAATGAAGTAAAGGTCACTTTTCTTTTGACTTTATTTGAATTAATGTCATTGTTTTTAAATAAGTTATGTAAATCTAATGTGAGTGAATTTATTGACTTTTAGTTTTTTTTAGTTGTAGTTTTTTAAAATTATTTCAATGTTTTCCAACCGTATCTAAAAGTCTCTGATCATCAGAGACATTTAGGGAGAGCAGAAATGGCCTATAAGGGCACAAGCTGTCAGAAGGCCATCAGGCACTTAGCTTCTGCTGCCTGAAGCTGTGACACAGCTGGGAGGATGTCAGCTGTTAAAGGTATCTGCAGAAGTGGGGATAGTGTGGGGGGCAGGCTATATCCAGTGCAATACAGACCATATCTTCTTGAGCCCCATTTTAAATTGGGGTGGCAAATCAGGCTGAAGTGGGTGGTAAACTATTTGACCTTCCTGTGAGATTTGGACCAGAAAGATAGAAATTTGAAGAAAAAAAGGACCTTTACCTCTGAGCCTGGGCGAAAACATAACTGTTGGTAAAAGGTGGGGAGACATTTGAAGGCAGTGCCAATGAGGGTCCAATCAGTGATCATTGATTGAAACACTCCAATACAGGACTGAAAAGCTTGATTGTAATGATTCAACGAATTCACCTTTTTACAGCCTTGATAATGTCATTTATGAAGAACTCGAGCAAGATTCCACAGCTGCAGGAACTTGCCAGGAGATCATGGAGACAAGAAATTCTGCGGATGCTGGAATCTGGAGCAATACGCAAAAAGTGCTGGAGGAACTCAGCAGGTCAGGCAGCATGGTTAGTGCTAGGTGCGAAAAGGTGAGCAGCAGGAGAGTTGACAACACAACAGAAGTTTTTGACAGAGGAGATGGGATAGTGGACACTGAACACATTGTGATGAAGGAAGAAGATGATTCAGAAGGCATTAAGCATACAATAATTGCTGTAGCTCTACAATAATGATTATTTTTCTCCTCAAGTATTGCATTGCATGGACCTTCAAGGCACACACATCTGAAAGGAAGCTGATTTGCCTTGTGCTGTTCCTGTAAGCCACTGAGCTGAGGTCTTGAACAGGCTGAAATTTTGAGAAAGGCCATCCGAACATGCCTGCTCTGGAAAGTGCTTCCACTTCAAACTAATGGATATGTTACAGGAGCTGTTTATCCAGCCGTGTTCAGAAGTGCTGGTATTCCAAATGCTAAACCAGGCCAGAATAAAGGAATCCAGCCATTCGGGACTGTATTTATCCTTCTTTTTGGTGGACATCAGCCAAGCTGGATTTTCAGAACTGAATGGGCATATAGCCAGTGTGAGTCAATGCCATTGCCAAGCCTTGTGCCCCACTTACTCAGCTACTCCAGTCAATGTGCTTTGCCAAGACCTGCCAGAAAGCATAACAGTGACTGCACAGACCAACTTTTGAAGTATTCCACAAATGTTTGTCTTGCTAAGCAACCAGACCAAAAACACTATTTGCTTTCCATTTATACCACAGCGCATACTAACTGAGACTGAGAGAGATCAGTTACACCAGTTCTTATTTCTTTCTTCATATATGCTGTCTGACCTGTTGAGTATTTCCAGCATTTTCTTTTTCATAAGGGATTTGCAGCATCTTCAGTATTCGCTTTAAGAGAAATGTTATCTGATTACATTCACATTTTTTTGATATGTTGTTCAATTGAATCCCAAAATTGCAATACAAAAAGGTAACATTTCCAGTGCCCACAGAAGATAGTAATATGGCAACCAATTCAACTCTAAAATTGTCCAGGGTATGGAAAACACCATGTTATTCACAGATAAAACCCAAAAGCTTTAACATGAATCAACTGAAAATGGATCTTTAAAACAGCAAGATCTCTTTCAATCTCAGAAGTTGTTAAGGATGACTTCTGACTTATCCTCACAAATCATTTACATTCACCTGACTGAATTAATACCAAATGATCAATATGATCATAAACATACAAATGGTTTAAGACCCATTCACTGGGATCTGATAAAGTTCATCAACTAGAAATAATATCAGTTTCTCTTTAATGCTGCTGAATATTTTCAGCATTTGCTATTTTTATTTGATTTCCACATCTGTTTTCTTTTCCTTCCAGAGGAATTTTCTTTTCCTTGTAGAGGAGTTTTGCTTTGACTAATAAGACTCACTTTCCTTTTGAGCTATGGCTTGTTAAAATAAACTTTCAGAGCACATGCTATTACTGCTTAATGTGGGTTTTAACTTTGACTTTATTTTCCTTTGCAATGTATTTTATTGTTCTACATTTTTCCCTTCTTAATTCTTCCCTTGACACACATCCTCCCCATCCAAGAATATAACCCCAAGAACTTTGCCTATTTGAATTTAAAGCAGTCTCTTCCAGAGGGTACAGGAGCACAGCATGAGATTACTGAACACTGTGCTTTTTCCCTCTGTTCTTGTGAACTGTGTGATAGTTACTTAATGGCTTTCCATAGCAACATGCTTGGAACTTATTATGTGAAAAATCAGAGCATTAGCACACAATTATTTTGTACTGGGGATGCGATCATACCGCTGCGAATGTAACATAATAGGAGCAGGAGTAGGCCACTCAGCCCCTCAAACCTGCCCCTCCATTCAATATGTCCATGGCTGATCCGCTGCAGACTTCATCTCCTCTTCTGTGCCAATTCTCCATAGCCCTTAATACCTGATTTCTCAAGAGTATATCTACTTATTCTTTAAATACCCCCAGTGATCTCACTTTTACAACCCTCTGGGATAGAGAATTCACCACCCTCTGCAAGAAAAAATTCCAATGCACTTCAGTTTTAAGTAATTACTCCTTAATCTTGTAACTATGTCCTCTTGTTTGAGATTCTCCCACCAGTGGAAACATTGCCACATCTACTCTGTCATGCCCCCCTAAGGACATTATATATTTTAATTAGATTGCACCACATTCTTCTAAACAAATAATATAGAACTAATTTCTTTAACTGCTTGTGATTGAATAATCCTCTCATCTCAAAAATTAGACTGGTGAATCTCTTTCAGACTGCCTCCAATGCCAGTATGTTCCTTCTGAAATGAGGGCAGCAAAACTGTACATAGTGTTTCAGGTGTGGCCTCACCAGTACCCTGTACCATTGTGACAATACTGCCCTATTTCTTAACTCCAGTTCTCTTGCAATAAAGGCCAAAAATGCCATGTACCCACCTAACCATGCCGCAACTGCCTGCTTGATGTTATGCTACTTTAAGTCTTACGTTTCTTGTCTGGTGTACCTTCCAAGGAGTTGCAAAGCTTTCAATATTCTTATAATTTTAAAAGCCAATGAACAGCAGATTATGATTCTTTTTCAGCCTTCATGTCCTGAGGGCCACAAGTTTTCCAATCTTCTAGATCCATTCACCACTGTTTGGATGAATTACTGAAACTGGTCTTCTGATGTTGGGGAAACAGGTATGTTTCAGGAGACCCACAGGATCGCTACTCGCTGTTTGCTTATTCATTAACCAGCATGAGGAGCTGAATCGTCAGGCTGGTGTTTACCAAGTTTGTTCACTCAGCTGAAATATTATAACAGATTAAAAGGTCCTTTTCAGCCCTTCCATAGCCTCACTTCATCTTATTTCTGTACATTCCTCTGACCATATAATTCCATTCTTTTAACTTTAGCATCTTGGACATTACCTCCCTTTCCCTTCACTGACGCCAGATATTTACTGGGTTGATCTAACTCCTCCCTATCAATCTCACTGTCTTATTTTTGTTTCTTCTAAAATACACCTTAAAACCTACACATTTGGTCATCCCTCCCAAAATCTCTTTCTTTGATTTAAGATTTATTTTCCCTAATTAAGTTCCTACAAATCGCATCAGCATTTTTTTGGATTAAAGATATGGGGGGGGTGTGAGGAGTAACAATGGTGATCGTACAATTTGTCCAGAAATTCAATCAAATCACATTTTTTTGAGTCACACATCACGTCATTCAAAATAGACTTCTTTACCCCAAAGAGGAACACGGTAATGATAATTTCAAGATCATTTTGCCTCATTCTGGAAATTCGACTGGGGCCTTCCAAGCATGAATCACTCTTACATCCTGACTAAATTTCCTTAATGCTTAATGGGCAAGATACGACATTGTTCCCTGTGCAGGAAGCTTGGATGAACGAGTCACCATCATTGGACGCTCCTGGAACAACCTGGTGTTCCCAACACAGCATTCAAATGAGACCCCGATTAGTTAAGTTCTTTACTTCCCACCATTCCTTGGGTACCCCTGGCATTGCACTGACACCCCCACTAAACCCAATGTACCCCTGGCATTGCACTGACACTCCCACTAAACCCAATCTCCTGATCATCAGATCCTCAATCCACCAATGCCCAGACTCTGTCCCCATGACCTCATGATCCACCAGGGTCCTTGGTGAAGGCCTTGATCTCCAACCACTTTACTTCTTGCCTCACCCTCTGCCTGATCCTCGGCACAAGTCTTCACCCCCAAAGGTGCAGGTCCCTGACATATCATCATCGCCCATCAGACCTTAACCCCAATGTTCTTCCCTGACCCTAAAAGCCACAGCGCTGATGTTGCACCAAGTATCTGGCCAGTATCAGATCTGGTTGGTTGTGTTGTAAGGTTATCTGTCTGTAATATTAACTCTAATGTTCTCTCTCCACAGACGCTATCTGGTGTGCTGAGCGTTTCCAGCCTTCTCATAGAGTCACAGAGTCACACAGCATGGCCCAACTGGTCCATGCCAACCAAGATGCCCCATCCAAGCTAGTCCCATTTTCCAGCGTTTGGCCCATAACCTTCTAAACCTTTCCATTCCATGTATCTGTCCAACTGTCTTTTAAAAGTTGTTATTGTACCTGCCTCAACCACTTCCTCTGGCAGCTGATTCCACATAGAAACCATCCTTTGAGTAAAAAAATGTGCCCCTCAAGTTCCTCTTAAATCTTTTGCCTCTCACCTTAAACCTATGCCCTCTAGTTCTTGATACCTCCTTTTCTCCTTCTCATTCTCCTTTTGGTTTCTTGATTCAGCAACAGCTCTGACTTGTATACCTCCACTTTAACGTGTCCTTTTTTTAGTTTTCTCTCTCTCCAATTCCCCTCTCTATACTGTTCACCAGATCACTTTGTAAGCAACAGGAATATCTTGGCCACCCTGGCCTTAACTATCATATTCCCTTTGTTTGATCCATCCGTCCCCCATGTTCTCTGTAACTTCTTTTCTCACTTTCCCAATTCCGATGAGAGCTTTCAACCTGAAAAGTTAACTATTTCTCTTTCCACAGATGCAGACTGACTTATGAATGTTTCCAGCATTTTCTGTTTTAGTTCAGATTTCCAGCATCTGCAGTTTTTAACTTTCAAACACACTTTTCCCCCCAGTTTTACCACCATAGTAAAGGGCTCCAGCCCACAGGCCTCATCAGATCTTTAATTGCTGAATTCTCTACTGCCAAATCTCACTTTGGAACAGACTGCCCTTTTCTCTGCTATCTCACTGTGCTGGAGTGTCTAAGCTGTGCATTGCTCAGCAACCCAATACACCTATTATGAATCAGCATGACGTAAGTGTGAAACCATTTTGTAAATTATATAAAATCAAATAATAAACAAATCATGTACCTGCCTACATTTTTCTGAAGCTCTCGTTATTCTGGAGTTAATTTTCACCTCTGGCAAAATCCTCCAGCAGCCCACAAAGTGAGCAAAGGTCTTTTGAGGTCCATATACAGATAATTCAGGAGCTGGGGACAATAGATATCACTGTTAGTAAAGGACCAGGCCATGTGGAAGAGAAAGGAAAGACACATGCTAAAGCAGAAATAAAGATGAGCACAATTTAGTCTCATCTTCATTCATTTCCAAGTGGAAAATGGATGATTAATTTCTCAATAATCATTTATCATCCAGTTATAATTGCCCAGAGTGCTACTACTGCACAATTTTGCAGATTAAGATCATTAAGAATAGAGCATCACTTACTTGACAGAAAATGGCAAACTCACAGAATAATATTGAAGAAAACTACAAGTCTATATATGCAAATGAAAAACACATACAAAAGAACACCATTCTTAAGAGTCTCCAATAAGACTCAGAAATTGCTTCTTTAAAGTTGTTTCTTTCATCTGAGAAGGAAAGATGTGAGCCATAAATCCATGAGTAAAACACCAGTATCCTTTGTTCTTTCAATGCTTCACACGTGCAAAATTAAAATACTGTTTAAAAAAAAGAACACCTCAGAACCAAGAAAATAAAAATCAGTAGATTGCTGCGAAAAGTTGTTAAAGAATACAGGTCAATAGAAATAAATCTTCCAGGCTTTAGATCTCATTATGGGACTTCATCCACCTTGCAGTATTCCTTGTAGCACAGCTATTGAGCTCCAGTTGAAGGTCCCGAACAAAGAGCAGAAGACACTCCCAATTAGAGCGTTTCTCTGAAGCAATATGTCCAATCCTCTAACTACTAAGGTTCAGCTTTATGAGTACAATTTATTGATAATTTTTCTTCCTTTCACCTACTGTCAGTTCTCAGGTTTTTGCACCAAGGATCCATTCTTTAATGAGTGACTTTGCCACAGGTCCAAATTCTCCAATTTGAAAGAAATCCTAGATTGGATGAAGCCGTGAAAATGTCCAGAGCTGCTCTTCCCCAACTCCTCATTCTCCACCGCTAATTCTGGCATTATGTATCAACTAAGGTGGAATTTCTACTCCATTCTCTCTGGATCTCAAGATACCGATCCCAAAAAGCCATATTAAATCCTTATGCTTGACTGAGGAGAAATGGTGAAAAATGTGCAAAGCCTGGGGAACTGCTATTTTCAGCAAAAATAAATAGTTGAATCTCAGATTATTGCATCACAGAAAACTTTTCAAACCTTCTTTTCTCCAACAGCTCTTTCAAGGGCCAACCTCATTGGCTCCCATTTCCTGGTTTATATCCAATTCTATTATGAAGTATAATATTGAATTTTTATCCACCACTCTATCACATGTTGTTGTCCAAATGCTAACCATTCATTGCATAAATCTTTTTCGTAATGTCCTGCTACTTGATTCTGCTACTTGATGTTAATCAAATGTCTGCTTCTTCATTTTAACTCTTCCCTTTTGGAGAGCTTCCTTCTGTAAATATGGAGTGGGATCTCATGGGCCAGATGAATGCAGCAAGTGGGGTTGCGATTGACTGCAAGGGGTTGGTCAAGCTCACGATCAGGATCATGGTTGCAATCAGATGAGTCAGTCAAAACCAAGGTGTGGTGGTCACCCCAAAAGATGGCTCCAGTAAAGGTAAATTTTCAACTTAAAAAATACCTTTTTCAAGACAATTTTCAACACCAAACTTCATGGTCTGGGACCTACTCAAGCAGATTCTTTTTCATTCTCACAAAAGCATGGCCTCGCATTCATTGTTTCTGCATGAGAGTAAATTTCAAGGAAGTCATGTTCTCAGGCACCTTCTTGTATTAGTACATCAGACACACAGTGAATCTGGAAGCCAAATCTTAAACAGTGAGTCTCACAGTTGGAGATTGCAATTTTGAAAATATTGAAATTCATCACATCTCACAAGTGTTGTGCTGTGATAGGATTTCCAGACCCAGTCTCAATTTATAAAGTCTATGATCCTATAGATTTTATTAACTGTTTTGTTAATGTGTCCTGCTACCTTCAAAGCACTCTTTGATCCTACACCCTTTTTAAATCATACCACTTAGCTTGAAGTTCTTTTCCAAATCCTTCCCACCAAAAGATATCACTTCAAAAGTCTTTTTATTGAATTTTATTTGCCATGCATTCACCATTTCATTCACCTGCTTTGGTATCTATGAAGTCTACTACTTTCAATAGTATATTTCCAGGAACGTTAGAGAACTCCAGAATATTTATGCACAATGATTCTCTTCCAAATCCACCATCATTAAAAACACTATTGTGTACTAGTGAACATTAGTAGCAATTCATCACTGACTATTGCAAATCCCATAGCATGGAAGTACACTAAAAGTTGAAAATTAGCCATAAACAGTCCTTTTTCACAATTGTTCCCGAGTTTACAAGTGGTAATGGAAGAGCCACAATTGAAGACCACAAGTGAATCCGCCTCCATTACTATTCCAGACCTTAACCAGCTGCTTAACCAGACCTTAAACTACTTCTTCCTGTTACCTTTGGGTTTTTTAGCACGCATTTGCATTTTGTTTCCTAATTTCTGACCCTTCCATCAATGACCCTTCATTCTGCTTTCTCTCAATTTAGTGTGGTCTGCAGATTTTATAAGTTTACCAGATTGAGATCTGCATCAAAAAAGATATTATACATGCTGATGCCTGAAAACACAGCTGGCCATTCCCTCGTCAAAAAAATTGCAATCATTTACCAAAATCTGTACTTACTATCCTTGAGCCAATCCATTATTCATCCAGCTTCTGATCTTTTATTCCAGGGCCCTCAGTTTTGCTCATCAATCTTTTATAGGGGTGTCAAATGGCTTTGGAAAATCCATACAGATGACCTCTACTACATTCCTTTCATCAACCTTCTTTGTTTCCGCAACAAAAATTTTCAACTCTGTGAGATCAGATCAGATGAAATCCTTCCTGAAATAAAATGCCAGATTAGATCAGATCAGATTGGCTACATAGAAACATGCCCACATTAACAATTGTCTTATTATTAATATGACTGATCTCCCTAAAACAAATAAAAAGGGCTGTGGCAAATTCTGCTCAAAGTAAAGTGATGTATAATCAGCTCGATGACTCACTTTGGCCTTGCAATTATATATACACAAGTTTCCCTTGGGAAGAGAATCCAATGATAGTTTAACTTTGCTGTTGGATGCCACAAAGACCCATGCAGGGAAAATTAAATAGTTTGATCCAACCCAGCAGCAACTCATTCATGTGATACAAATTATGAGCTGCAGCACTGTGGCATGATAATGGTATAATCTGCATTTTTTTAATGTAGTAATTAATTTCCAGTCAAAGACAACATCCGCTCCCTTATTTAAGGATTGCAGAATGTACAGTAGGATATGCCAAATGGCTATCATATTGAGAGGATTACAGTGTCTTGATGGTCCATCAAAGGGTGAAAAGCAGGAGAGATTATCCTCATGGAATAAGAACAGACATTGGTAGAACTACTCAAGAGATATGGCAATATCTGTGGAGAAAAGCAAAGGCATTAATGTTTCAGATCGGTGAGCTTTCATCAGAACTGGGGGAAATCTTTAAGAAGCAAGTCCTAATAAGTTGAAGAAAAAAGCAAATGTGATAGACCCAAACACTGGGAAGCCATCAAAGGAGGACCAAAATCATCAAGAAGAAAAAAAATAAACCGAGGGCAAACCAGGAAGAAGTATCAAAACTGAAATTAAAAGCATTCTTTAATTATATAAGAATGTAGAGGGAGCTCAAAGTGAATAAAGTCTCCTTAAGGAATAAGGCTAGGGAAATAGGGCGAACAAGGAAAGGGCAGAGGATTTAAACGGATATTTTTCATTAGCCTTTATGCTAGAAGATACTACAAACATCCCACTAAAAAAGTACCCGGGGTGAGGGATTAAGTACAATCATCACCACTAGAGAGTTAGTATCAGAAAAATGATTGTTTGCATTCTAGGATCCTAAAAGAAATGAATGGAGAGGTACCACAGGACTGGAAAACTGCCTTTGTTATTCAAAAAGGGTGGGACTCAAAAATCAGATGACCACAGACAGGTAATTAATGTCTATTTTGAGTAAAATGATAGAATCATTTGTTAAGGAAGCAAAAGCAGAACATTTGGAAAATCGTAATCTGATCAGGCAGGGTCAGCATGAAGGGGAAATTCTGTCCGACACCTTTATTTGAGTTCTTTGAGGAAGTATCTGCCAGAGGATAATCAGTAGACGTAATACATAAAGTGTTCAACAATGTGCCACATTAATGCTTACTTCACAAGATAAGGGTTCATAGTGTTGAAGGTAAGGTATTAGCATGAAGAGCGGACTAGCAGGAAACATCAATTAGAGATAAAGGAATCATTGTCAGGTTAGCAATCTATAACAATTGGGGTGCCACAAGGATCATTGCTGACACTGCAGCTGCTTATTAATGATTTTGAGGGAAGCAAATGTACAGTATAGTAGCCAAATTTGCAGATGATACAAAAATAGAGGGCAAAGCAATCTGTGAGGACAATGCAAATAGTATTCAGATATTGATAGATTTATTGAGCAGACAAAAAGTTGTTGTGGTAATTTGGGCAAAATGCAAGGAAGAATGATAAAACAGATTATTATTTAAACAGAGGAAGCACATTAAGCCACACCTCAAAGATATTTGGTGGTCTTTTTATACAAAGCAGACAGATAAAGCAAGTAATCAGGAAGGCTAATGGAATGATAATTTTTGTTTCAAGGTGACTGGGGTATAAAAGTTGGGAAGTCTTATTACAATTGGACGAGTGAGAAAGACTATGCCCAGAGCACTGTGTACATTGTGGCCCTCATATTTAAGGAAAGATTTATTATTATTGGCGGTAGTTCAGAGAAAGCTCACAAGGATTATTGTGGGTATGGGAAGCTTGAACTTATCTACACTAGTCCCACATTTGGTCTGTAGTCTTCTACACTTGCTTAGGTGCAGCTTGAAGGTTGTGAGAGTACTTTCCTTCACACCTCCTCAGGCAGGGTTTCCAGATTCCAACCATGCTCTGCATGAAAAATTCCCCCTAACGTCTCCTCAGATGAGGAAAGGTTGAACAGCTAGGTATGCACTCATTGGAGTTTAGAAGCATGTGTGGATGATCTTATTGAAACATATAAAATTCTTAGGGGACTTGATATGGTAAATGCAAGAAGGATGTTTCCCTTCCAGGGTGAGTCAGGGACCAGAGGCCCTAGTCTTAGAATAAGGTGGGAGGGGGAGTTAAAAGACTTAAATGACGAAGTATTTCTTCTCTCAAAGGGTTGTGAGTCTTTGGAATTCCTTATCCCAGAAAGCTGTGGATGTTAAATTCATGAATATATTCAAAGCAGTCAGGGAATCAAAATTCATGGAGATAGGAGAGAAAGTGGCCAAGGAAAATTGGAACAGCCACAATCTTATTGAATGGTAGAATAGCTGAGAGGTTGAATATCCTACTCCCCTTCCTATTTCTTATAGTCCTATGATCCATTAATGGGGCATTGGTACTAGTATCAGACAAGATGGAGCAGTTCCACTGGGATGGATTCTACTTAGGCTGGATAGCAACCACAGTCCTGCTGAACTAGATAACTAAAGACAACATTTTCAACAAATAAAGGTGGGGAAAAGCAGAAATGATACAAGGGATAGGTTAAAATTTTAGGAAACAATGAGGCCATAAAACAAACTGGCTCATTGGGGAATAATAAGAGTAAGATAGAAAGGGATAAATGGTAATAGTGCATCAGTTAACAAACATAATTCAAGGGTAAGTGTGATAATAAGCTAAAATTAAAATTATTGCATCTCAATACACAAAGTATTTGTAATAAAAGATATGAAACAAATAGATGCAAGTGGGATTGACCTAATAGTCCAATGGTCTAAAAGTGTGGTGGACAAAATTAGCCCCACCCACAGACTGAGGGCAGACTTTGATAGATAAGTAAGTCAGGCCCCCAGAATTAGTCTATTCAGTCTGGAATCATTCAAAAGCATTCTTAATATTTCTGAATGTCTCCAAGGTACCTTTAACAACTTGGTTAAACATTAAAAATTTGAAGTTAACAAGCCATTAAAAATTTAAAAAAACATTCTTGGAAAGATTTAAAAGAGTATAATTAAACTAATATTAAAGTCTCTTACCTGAGGCACTCAAAGCTATTTCCTTCACTTAAAATCAACACCTCTTTGGACCTGGCACAGATTTCCCCACCATGAGTGTTGGGTAATTAGCCCAAGTTCCTGCTGCCTTATTGAACTTTATCGTGCAGTGACTACAGTAGAACTTCTTTAATCCAGCAAGCTCAGGACGTTGGCGGTGGTGGACCAGTGGATTTCCTGGACCATCGGATGTTATTCTATTAATGCCCCATCATATATTCAATTCACTTTTCCCTTAAGCACTGCAGGAAGAATACTATTTTTTAAAGTAAACCATAAGGTTAACGGGACCATGGGAAACAAGTCCTAGTCAAGTTTAAAGACAGTATGTGAAATAGAACCAGGTAAGTTTGAAGGGACTGCAGCCAACTGAACCAGGTGATTTTATTTAAAGATAACCTCAGCAGGAGTGTGGGGATGGGGACTTCAGTGAGTGGACAGGGATCACGGGAACAAAGGCCCCAGCTACTGCATGGGGAATGTGGCATCCAGAGCACTGGTGAGTGGAAAGGAATGCGGAAACTGGGACTTCAGTGAGTGCCTCATTACTTTCTTTCACTGGAGCCAGATCCCAAACTATTGGGATTTCTGAATAGTCAGATAGAAATTATTGTAATAATAAAGACAGTCACAAATTCTGTGTTTATATTTTTTTGATGGAATCATAGATAGCAGAGAAGGTTATCTAATGATACAGCGGGATCTAGGTCAACTGGACAGTTGGCTGATATGGAGACAGATGGAAGATAATCCAGACAAGTATGAGGTTGTGCCCCTTGAGAAATCAAATATTGGTAGGATATATAAAGTAAATGGCAGGAACATTTGGAAAGTTGATGTATAGAGAGACCTTGGGGTGCAAGTCCATAGCTCTCTGAAAGTGGTGACACATAAAGATGGAGTAGTGAAAAAGGCATTTGGTGTGCTTGCCTTCATAGGTTGAGGTATTGAGTTGGGAGTTCATGTTGCATTGTACAAAACATTGGTTGGACTGCACTTAGAGTACTGTGCACCGTTCAGGTTGCTGCACTACAGGAAAGATATGGTAACAATAGAGAGAGTGTAGAAAAGGTTCAACAGGATGTTGCCTGGAATGGAGGGCTGTATAAGAAATAAGGAGAGATGAGATGAGATGTCTTCATTAGTCACATGTACATTGAAACACACAGTGTTCATCTTTTGCGTAGAGTGTTTTGGGGGCAGCCCACAAGTGTCATCACGCTTCCAGCACCAACTTCCTAACCCATACGTCTTTGGAATGTGGAAGGAAACCGGAGCATCTGGAGGAAACCCATGCAGTTAAAGGGAGAACATACAAACTCTTTACAGACAGTGGCCAGAATTGAACCCGGGTTGTTGGTGCTGTAATAGCGTTAGGTGGGTTTATTCCCATTGGAACATCAGAAGCTGAAGGGTGACCTTATGGAGGTTTGTAAAATTATGAAAGATATAGCTAGGATAGATATTCAGAATCTTTACCTGAGGGGAGTGGAGTCTAGAACCAGACATCACAGGTTTAAGGTGATAGAGGAGAAATTTAAAGGAGATCTGAGGAGCAAATTTTTCACACAGAGGGTGGCAAATATCTGGAATGAGTTGCCAGAGGAGGTGTTGGATGCAGATACAAATACATCACTTAAACGGTGTTTGGACAGATACTTGGAGGGGGAGACATAGAGGGATATGGGTCTAATATGGGCAAATGTGATTAGTGTAGCTGGGCATCATGGTCAGCATGGACAAGGTGAGCCAAAAGGGCCTGCTCCTGTGCTATCCCTTTCTATGATTCAATGAGTTTATGATTCTATCTTCCAGAGGACGGAGCCTTTCACTATGCTGCACATGCCTGAATTCAAGCTAAGGTGCAAAGGTTAGAGATTAATATACTTGTCAAATCAACTCATTTGATCTGATTTAGCCATGTCTCATATTTAACCATGTATAATATGGTGCAAAGAATTCTCTTTAAACTTAATAAATAACTTCTTATAGTTAAGCTGGCAAAAGTATTATTAATTATTAAAAAGCATTTATTAATTGGACACAAAAATATAGCAAATACACAATTATGAAATAAGTTCACACAACTCTTTTCTTTAAGTCCCAAGGTGATCAGGCTTGACTTTTTAAATTTTATTCCTGATATTGCTAAACCATTCCTATGTTACACAGACTGGTGTCAAGCAAAGCTACATCAATACCCAAGCATCTTTTTCAATCTTCTTT
>JARFYF010000058.1:17245347-17260639 GCA_030265395.1 Rhina ancylostomus | reverse complement strand
TGACGATGCAATGTTTGACAATCTGAGACAAGATTGTTTATTCTCAGTTATGATAACTTACTAGAAATTTTGGAAGCACTCAGCTAGTCAGGCAGTACCTATGGAAAGAGAAAGAGTTAACATTTCAGTTGAAGAAATGAGAAGACAAATAAGTTTCGGAAAGGGTGGGGAGGGATGGATAGGACAAAGGATAGGGTGAGACCAAGGTTGCTGAGGTAACTCCACTGTTTATGGGGCTGTCTGGTTGATAGATTAATGTACAAGCACACCCAAGACCCTCCACAAATCAACAACTTTAAAAAAAATGTTTTTATTTTTTCCACCAAAGGGGAAAACCTCATATTTCCACATTCTATTCCATCTGCCATGTCCACAACCAGTCTCTCAGCCAATTTATATCTCCCAAAGCCCCTGTGCACCATTCTCACAGCCTACACTGTCACCCAGCTTTGTATCATCAACACACTTGGATATATTATACTTGATCCCTCATCCAAGTCATTGATATCAGTATTAGGTGGAGTCTGAACACTGATCCGTGCTGCAGCCTCCCAATGGAGAACAGCCAGTTTATTTCTAATCACTGTTTTGTGTCCATTTACCAATTCCTGACCCACGCCAATATATTACCTTCAATACCATCGCTCTAATTTTTTTTAATGACCTTGCATGCCACCTTCTGGGAGGCCCTCAGCAAGACCAAATTGACCACAGGTTTCCCTCTTTTCTACTCCACTAGTTTCAAATTCATAAAATTCTAACAAATTTTATGTACTATCTCTAGAAGGGTTTTATTTCTTCGGTGAAAAAAGTATTTGTTTAACTTCTCTGCCATTTCCTCATTCCCCCGTA
Source organism: Rhina ancylostomus (assembly GCA_030265395.1). NCBI lineage: Eukaryota > Metazoa > Chordata > Chondrichthyes > Rhinopristiformes > Rhinidae > Rhina > Rhina ancylostomus. The sequence goes on along the minus strand of JARFYF010000058.1, from coordinate 17,259,787 downwards.
TAATTTCTCCTGTCTCAGTCTGTAAAGGACTCATATCAACATTTGCTTAACTTTTCCTATTTACATCTCTATAGTAGCTTTCACAATCCACTTTCATGTTTGCAACTGGATTGCTCTCACATTCTACTTTCCTTTTTTTAAAAAAAGGAATGTCTTGGTCCTCTTTTGCTGAATTCTGTAATTTTCCCAATCCTCAGTCTTTCTGCTCTTCATGGCAACTGTATGAGTCTTTTCCTTGGATCTAATGCAATCTTTAACTTCCATTGGGGTTTTGTGCCTTTGCTGGATTTGTTGTAAACTGTGTATTAATTCTTTAAATGTTAGCCAATTTTAATCCTGAAAAATACTGTCTTGCAAGAATATTCTTTTGAGTTCCTTCCCAATAAGCAAGCAGTTAAACAAAGTATATCCATTACTTATATGGAAAACAGTTCTAACATAGAGAACATGAACTGAGAAAAAAGGGATAATTATTACTTTTCATTTGGTTTTACTTTACACAAACATACTTACAAAGCAATGTCTATAAATCATGTACATACAGTTGGAAATATACTTGGTCAATAATAAATATATGGTTACCCACAGGATCTATTCTACAATTAGCTTTGGTTTGTTTCTGCATGACCGTACCTATCACATGCAATATAAATTGAGAAATAACTCCAGACTCAAATACAAAATGTCATCATCAAATAATCAATAGTAGAATTAAACTGAATGATACTTGAATAATTTATAAATTTAATGGTGCTAATTAGATCTACTTATGATTTTGAGCGAGACTTCGTTATCCCACCTGCTGATCGAGAAATGTATCTACATTCTGTGCTCCATATACATGGTGTCTTCATACATTCAAACACTTAATTGTAATTGTTTTATTTTTCCCCTTTTTGAACATTAAAATAGATAAAAGAGAAAAAGACAGAACCAGGGTGAACCTATCCTTTCAATAGGTCCTTCTTCCCCTCCACCATCAGATTTCTGAACGGTCCATGAACCCATGAACACTACCTTGCTATTACTCTTTTGCACAATTTATTTATTTTTGTAACATAGTAATTTTTATGCCTTGCACTGTACTGCTGCTGCAAAACAACACATTGCATGACATATGTCAGTGATAATAAACCTGATTCTGATTGTCATTGCCAACCACAGAAGTGGTTATGCTTTTGGACAAATGGTGTAACATATCAATCACTAAATTGAAACATGAACTCATCCCACTATTTGATAGGTTGCACAGGATGTGATAGCTTCAAATATAAATTAAAACATATTTATTTTGAACTATATGAATGCTTGATAGTTTGCTGGATGGCAACCAGAAATACCAATATTCTGCATGACTTAATAATTGATCCTTGTGGCTGGTTTCCTGCAGCAGATACTGACAAGGTACAGTGATTAAAAGTGTGCTAGGAATTATTTACTTATCCATATTACTCTAAACTAGGGGGTTAACGTATAGTGTGGAAGGTAAATAGTGATAAATAACCATACCTTGAATCCGGAAAGGGAAGCCTTAATTTACTCAGTGGCCTATGCTTCACTACTATTGGTAAGACTACCACTTACAATTAAAAACCATAATAGGATGGTAAGATACTACAAATCATTATTTAGAACCCATTAACCACAGAAAATTCAACAAGCCCTTTCTCTACAGCTGAAACTCAACAGAATATTCACAGCAAGTTACATTTAGAGAGAAACCTGAATGTACTTTGGAAACACTGGCAAAAACAAACAAAACATAGCCTTCAGAAAACTTCATTGTGGGAAAATGTTGGGTTATGCAACAACCATTGTTCAGGTGCCATGTAGCTGTCTCTCAAAAATGGGTCTAAGATGCCTCCATACATTTTTAGTGGAAAGTACATGGGCACTATATTGTCAGTGGAACTTCTGCACATGCAGCCAATAGCCACAAGCAGTATAAGTTAGTGTCTAATATTGGTTTGATACCAACGTCACCACTTTCAAATGGCATGCTCTGGCCAATACCCTACTTAAAACCTTGCAGAGATAAAGCCAACATTGAATAACAGGAAGGAATCCTAACAGGTACTGCTAAGAAAAATTACAAACTCCTTATGGGCTCGTGTTGGATTATATCTTCTCACTACTGATGGAATTCTGTTTATTTCTGTAGCATTAATTGCCAGAAGTTTCAATTGTCAGGAGGAATATATGGCTTCTGGTTGAGTAAAAGACCCATGCTGAATTAAATTACTGTTATCCATGGATAACAGAGGAGCATGTCTGGATGAATGAACAGACACCAGAGAGAGCAGAACCAGACTCAAGAAGAGGAAGTAATGGGGATGAGATGGTGGGGAGGTTGCTCTCAATAAGAGGATCTTTAAGAGTCAATTCTCCTGCCCGAACTTTAGCAATGACCAATGATTGGAACAGTTTTGCCTGATAACAGAAGATGCAACCAAAATCAGACATACCTGAAACCACAATTAAAGGGCAAGGACTGCTTTGCCTGTACCTACCAAGCATGTATGGTTCTTGATGTACAGTATGTATTTGACTTTTCCTGGTGGCTGCTGGAGATATAGGCAATGTCTTGCAGTTTGCAGCATTAGGGGAAACCGAGGTTCCATTTACCAAAAAAGTCAGCTTTACTTCATTCCCTCTTGCTAAAGGCAAGCAAGTGGATTGAGCACACACTTACTCATGGTGCAAGACGTTATTGACTAGCTGCATACTGTGTACACTTCAAGTCAACTTGAACCATGAGGGACTTCACTCTCTCAGTGTGTAGTTGCTATGTGACCAAAACCCCTGCATCATGCAGGTGAATTCTTCTTATCCTGGGCTAGGAACGGTAATGAAAGTTTGAATTACATTTCTAATGGAATAACATTTAGAAACCAAAATATAACAGAAGTTATAGGCACATACCAAAAGGAAAATGTATTGTTAGACTGACTGTATTTTTTTAAGAATTAACTAGAAGGGCAGGAAGGGTAATGTAGTGGATATTTGGGATATTTGGATAAAGAGTAGTCATATATTTGTATTTTCAACAAATATTTACCTATGGAGGAACTAACTGAACATGGCTGATCCTAGGACCCTGCCCGATGTCCTGGAGCGAGAATACTTGACCGCCAACAAACACAACTATCTTCCATTCTCCAATCATTTGTGTGTTTTCCTCTTGATGTCCATTGACTTTAATTTTGCCAAGGTTCCTTGATGGTGCAGTCAGTCAAATGCTGCCTTGATGTCAAGTACAATCGCTCTCACCTCACTTCTAGAATTCAACTCTTTGATCCATGGTTGGATAAAGGATGTGACAAGGTCTGAAGCTGAATCAAAATGAGCATTGGTGAGTAGTTACAACCATAGAAAATGGCTTTAATTTCATCATTCGGCAGCAGAAGATAGAATGGTGTATTATATATTATGATCAAAGAGCTGACACCACTTTTGTGTTCCTTTTAGATCTAGGTGCAGATTTAAATTGAATATGGTCACTCAATACGTTTAACTGAACATCAGCCATGCTCACAGAACTGAAAGGAATGAGCCAAGTCAAGCAGACTGGCAGGCAGCAGTTCTATTGGGAACCATCAGCCATATGTTATTTGCAACTCACTCATTTCAGTGAGACTCACTTCAGACTCAAGTGCTTGCTTGACCAATTGCAGAGGTCACACAGAGAATCTGGAGGCTAGGTCACCATTAAGTCCAGTGATGGACCAGTGACTCACTGAGGAAAGGTTCCAGATGCCCTTCACAAATGGTCCCTCAGTTTTACACCAGGGCTGGCTGGTCTACAGTTATTAATTTGAAAGGGGTCACCATTTCTGTGGAAAAGGTAAGTACAGGGAACTGTACAAATTATTTTATTTTATTTTGATTATCTGTTAGTATTTTAGGATGTTTTACAGACATGAAGAGATACAACACAGAATCAGGCTCTTCGGCCCACAGAGTCCATGTTGATCATGAATCACCCATTTACACTAATCCTTCATTTATTGCATTTTTTTCTCCCACATTCTCATCAACTCCCCCCAGTCTCTACCGCTTACCTATAAAGCAGGGGCAATATACAGTGGCCAATTAACCTACCAACCCACACGCATTTGGGATGTGGGAAAGAAACCGGAGCATCTGAGGGAAACCCATGCAGTCACCGGAAGAATGTCCAAACTTCATGCAGACAGCATCTGAGGTCAGGCCCAAACCTGTTCTCTAGTGCTGCAAAGTAGCAGCTCTACAAACTGGACCAGTGTGCCACCCTAAAATAACATACTGCTTTGCTTTTTAAAACAATAAATAATTTTTAAAATTATTTAATTTAATTTAACCGTTTAAACATCTCTGACATTTTAAACCAATTCTAAAGCATGTGACAGCAGCAAGCACCCCACGTCACCTTGTGGAATCCTCTCAGGTGTGGAGGGAGAAGGTCTTCAGCTCTCCATATCAGAAAAAGTAATTGCAAGTAAGTAGGTTTCAAAGGCAGCAAATCAGGGAAACAAGCCAGATTTACCATGATCTGGTCTGTTTTTATTATTTTAAACAAAAGAAAACAACTTATTTTAGTTGAAATTAGTTCAGAATTGAGAATCACAGCTTATCTCAAGCAGTTAGACGAAGAACAGACCTCCGACTAAATCTATCACTTTAAGCTTAAATACGCCTAAGCAGTTATCCTTTTAACCATGATTTTGATGCCAAGTTCAAATCCCATCGGTCTTTATCAGTCACAGACCATATTAATTAGCAAAGTATGTATTGGCTCTTCTCAGTCCTAAACCAGACTGATTCTGAACCACCAAGGTGGGAGGTAGTGAAGAAAGCTTCAGCTGTATTGGATTCATCCTCACTGAACAAAACTAGCCTGTGAAACCACAGTATAAGCAGGAAAAAGTATAGGCTATCACAGTACGTTACCAGGTCTCCCAAGACACAACAGATGGGATGGGCTTGAACAAATCTAAGCAAAATAAGAATTTTACATAAAATCATAAAGAACTTTGAGATGTTATAATTGTCTTCTTTACGTAAAGTCACATTTTCAGTAAAGCTGTAGTGTAATGTTACACATAACCTGGAGTCAGACAGATGTGTATTTCTGTTTACCAAGAACAGAAAGCCCAGCTCCAAGCACAAATCATTATTTACAGAATGATGATTTCCTGTCTTTTGAAAAATCTTTTAGCTACACAGTTTTGCTTTTTTTGGCAATAAATAACATCAGTTTTCCTATTGGATCACAGTTCACAGATATGGACTATTCTCAACCCATCGGTATTAAGGTAAAAGACATCATCAACTTCTTTAATAGTCATTAAACAGAGAGGTCCAGCTTTCTGGTGAATGAGCTCGGGGCAGAAAATAGTATAGTGGTTGGGATCCAAAAGCATGAATATTACAAGAGATAGCTGTCACCTGAAATACAACAATGAAAACCAAAATCACAAATGTCTTAAAATGTAAACTACTAAAAATTCCCCCACCCCAGACAAAATGAGGCCCATTTCTGTTTTCATATAGTACTTCATATAATTTTTAAACCTAGCAACAAAACTTAGAGAATCTGTGCACTGCTATTAAATTTAGAATGGAATAACAGACACTCAGCCAGGAACATTCCTGAATTCTGACTCATTACAGGACAGTACTCTCATAAACCTCTTTAAGATTATGCAAAAAAAGTAATTGATTATTTTAAGGAATAGCAATACCTCTTAGCATATAAGACATTGAACAACTCTTCAAAGTGGCAGACGGAATTTCCTTTTATAATTTAATTATTTGCTCCATTTTCAAACCATTTCCTGAACCTTTGGGTGACTGGTAAATTCTGCAATAACTGTTCCAGATGGGAGAGACAGACAATATAAGCAAGCTGCAGACCACTTTGCAGCTTGCAACACAGATGTTTCGTGAAGTCGTGGCAGGCAACTTACTCTTGAGCAAAAGAATCAACAGACTGCTTATTTCCCTTTCCTTCTACAGGCAAACAAATTAAGAATTGATCATATCAATGATTAAATTTAATTTAGCATCCAAGTGGATGGCCAAGTCACATTATTAATCAGGGTATACAAAACATTATATTATCATAATAACATTCACTTGTGATTTGTCCCAAGCAAGGCAAAGTGTGTAAGATGGACTTTAAAGAAGTGCAGTCTTCACTAAATTTGTGTTGAAATTTTGCCAAACATATGAAATATCCTGAGGCAACTTTCACTATCTGGCAACAAAGATAATTCAGATTTAAGAAAGCATAGTTTTTTTTCTGGACTGATGCCTTCTATTGAGATACTGCTCAGTGAAAGTTAATCCCTACTGGAGGACTGTGTGTGTTGAAGTTCCACAGGGTTCAGTACAAGGCCTCACATTTTGTGAGGTATATGACTGGGTTTAAATGATTTAGACATAAAACTAGAACCCAGTACTATTGACAGTACAAAAACCGACAGTGTGGTTGACATTGATAAAGAAAGCTTCAGGCTGCAGGTAAATAACAATCAGTTGGTTAGATGGGCTTAGAAGTGACAAATGGAATTCATTTCAGAGACATGTGGAGTAATGCATTTGGATAGGGTAAATAAACAAGGGAATATTAATAAACATTGGAGACACAAGAGACTGTAGATAGTGGAATCTGGAGCAACAAGCAATCAGCTGGAGGATCTGTTGGGGTGAAAGGAATTGTCAATGTTTCAGGTCAAAACCCTGCATCAGAAAGAGATAAACATTTGAATAGAATGAAGTGTAGGTGTACAAAGGGATCTTGGAGGCCATGTCCACAAATCCCTGAAGGTAGCAGGACATGTAGATAAGGTGGTTAAGAAAATAAATTGACTGAGGCACAGAATACAACACCAGGGAGGACATGGTAGAACTGTATAAAACATAATTAGACTAAAGTTAGAGACATGTTCACAGTCACCACTCTGCAGTAAGGATGATATTAAACTGGAAAGATATCAGAAAGGACTTACCAAGGATGTTACCAGGGCTGGAGCATTATAGTTATGAGGAAAGCCTGTCTAGCCTGCAGTTATTTTCCACAGAATGAAGTAGGTTGGGGTAAATTTAATCAATGTGTATAAAATTATGAAATGTTTAGATAGTATGATAGTATGATTAGAAGGGACCTATTTCCTTCAGCACGAAGGGGAATAACTGGGGGTTGGAGATTTAAGTTAATCAGTGAGGGGAGTGAATAAAAATTGCCGTTCAGTTAAGTGGAGGGGTGTGGAAATCACTGGTATGGAAAGGTGGCATGGTAATGACTCTCACCATAGTTGAGATGTACCTGGATCAGCACTTGAAGAGCCATCAAAGGTAAGAACCTTTGAGGTGGAAAATGGGATTAACCAAGGTCGTCCAATTTTGGTCAGTCTGGATACAATGGGTTGAATAGCCTCCTCCTGTGCTGTAAGTCCCTAAGGTTCTCTAATTCTATGAACTGCTCTTACCTGTACCCATCTCTCCTGGATCTGTAAAAATAGAATTTATTTATGATTTTCAAATTCACGTTGTATAATTTTTCAGAGAAGAATGAAAATTAATGTGCATGAATAGTGACCAACCTAATTAGAACCTAAGTACATATTGTCTGAGAACTTGACACACTTATAAAATGCCTTTCTTGATAAAGAATCCAATCCTTCAACGTCTCAGAACACCAAAATCTCTCATCAGCACGCCAAAGCAAAAGCTGATATTCCCAGTTACTCTGCTTTTGCCAATTCCAGGGAAAACTGGAATAACCCATTCCCAGCCTCCATCCTCAAATCAAGCACCAGTGCTATTCTTGGTTACTGAACCATTAGAAAATTGCCAAGGACATAGAAGAGTGAATCTGGGAGGAGCTGATGGGAAGAATAAAGAAGTAGAGATTAATGTAAATGGGTGCTTGACAATCAGTGCACACTTGGTGGACCAAAGGGCCTGTTTTCTTGCTGCATGACTCCTTGCCTCTGTGATTCTATGATTTATTTAAGTTCACTTGTAAGATCCATTACGAATATAATCTGGTTAACAGCATCATTTCATGCTGATTAAAGATCACATTTTGTAAGTGTTAGATATGAATTTGTTTTTAACTGTAGCGATCAAAACAATGAAAACATTAATTTTATTTACTGATGATGCTGTACATTTATCTGGGATGCCACGTCTACACAGTACTGGAGGCAGGAAGGTGACTGAAACTGGCAAAAAAATGCATGTACATTGTAAAGATATTAATGTAGACAGTTGGTTTCCAAGCACAGTCTAGATCTGAAGCACGCATACTTTAAAAGCAGTATGTTGGAAAGCTACCGACAAAGATAATGCTAGATAACAAAGTCAATTTTGATTTGTTCACTCCATTTTGGGAAGCATCTAAAAGCATGCATGTCAATAATGCTAAACTTTTGTGATTGGTTTTCATTAATTGATCTAAAGTGAGATCTGAGGAAAACAAGCGAGGTCCAAAACTAATTCTAAGAAAATGCCTTTCAGAAATACTGGAATTTCTCCGGTGCAAACACTTCAGGCTTTGCGTACCACTCAATGGTGGGATCATGCAAGTGCAGCTTTAGATTTTCGCTTCTTCACTATTATAACAACTGGAAAAACTAGTTGAAGGTGGTTGATGGAAGGATTTTTTTAATTAAAAAGTAGAATTAGTAATATAACTTAAATCTGCATCCACATTCACCTAACTGTTCACAGATTGACTTTAGTGCAGGATGGCCACAAGTGACATGAAATTTAAACAATTAACAATCTGACTGGGCATTTACAGTATATAAATCTAAATATAGATTTTATACATGAAAACACTTTTAGTTTTATATTCCAGTATATTTATTTGCTCCATATATTTGTTACTTTTTTTCAGAATAATGTGATGAATTCTTTGATGCATCAGCAGCAATAAAGCTCTACTGCTCCTTAATTTTGGACACATGGAGCAGGGAAATTATCCCTCTGACCATCCATTCATTGACCAGCTATTCCACTTAATTTATTATAAAAGTCAGCTTTTAATAAAAAGGACCTCTTTACAGTTACTCATTGTATTTACAATTAGATCAGAATCAGATTTATTATCACTCACTTAGATGATGTGAAATTTGCAGCAAAAGAACAAAGACAGAAAATTGCTATAAATTACAAAAATAAATAAATAGTGCAAAAAGAAAGTTACTTAGATATGTGGTTGCTGATAAGAACCCTCTATGATTCTTTAAACAAAATGCTCATTTTATTTAGGTGATCTGGTAAACATTGCAGGTTTGCTGAGAGAACCTTATTCCATTTGATCTTTAAACTACCTAAACATTGCAGGCAGCTCATTGATTCTGTTAAGGTGAATTTGAAGTAGGCCTTAAAAGCATTTGTATTGATTAATTATTTTCCCATGGGAATATTCAAAACTAACTGTACCTTGTTTTACGCCAAGTCGAACTCCTTGCCCTATCTCAGAAATAAGGTTGTATTTAATTTTTACTTTGGACAAGAAAAATCAGCCCAAATGTGTTGGCCACTTAAATACTGGGTGGGATGGTTTTAGGCTCAGAACGCCTGATTCCTATTGCTGGTGAATTTAGATATTTAAATGAAGGGGATGAACTGACTAATAAAGAAAAACAGCCGATCAGAGAAAAGGATGTATATTTTAGTGTAGTGAGGGTTTGGCCCTATTCAACAGGAAATAGTATCCCAAACCAGTGAATAATTGATGAACCACAGAATTGTGTGCAAGTAAAAAGGTGCTATACAAAATTGTTTAAAGGTTGAGATTTTAAGCATTTGTCATTAATGCTATTCAAACTATTATAGGAAAAAGATAAAAAAGTGGTTCATAAACAATATCATGAAATAGTAACAATCCCTTTTTTTTTGCTGCTTTGCCCCTTCTCTTAGAAACAGCAAAGGTTTTACTACTGTACTCTATGGCAACAGTGCCGCCCAACCTTGAAGTTCCTTGATCCTCCTTCTATAACCAAGCCAGACTTAGAATTGAAACCAAATGTGTGCTTTGGCTGCGGCACAGATGTGAGTTTCAGATTTGGAGCAGGGCCTACTGACTGACTCTTGGGAGCTTCATACAAGAGAGAAGGAAATTCAGATACTGGGAATGAAATCCAGATGTTGTTTTTTTCTCTTTCCCTCTCTCTTTTACTTCCCTTTGTGTGCAGCCTTGTTCCACATCACCAGCTGCTACAGATAAGAAAATCACTGCTTTATGAGGAATGGTTTAGAATTTCCAAATCAAGCAATTATGAATTTGTTTAAAGCTGTCGGAAATGTTGCATTGCGATCGGTTAACTAGGTCAACAGATTTTATCTGAGGTGATACTGCTGTCAATTGAAGAGCTGTCTTCGAAAAAAGCATTTTGCACTTTTGGAAATGTACAGATCGACTTATTTTAGCTCCAATGATGCTTTAAGGATAAATGAATGACCTCAAAATCTGTTTTAACTCAGAGAACAAGCTTTACATTGCTAACTTTCAAATTGCCTTTGTTAAACAATTGTATAATCATATTTCTTTCATTTGCTCTTAATCTCAATTGCAACCACCTAGTTCATCGTTACTGTTTTCAAGGTGGATTCTTCACAAAGTTACACCATGGCAAACAAAAACAGCATTCTGTTCGGTCAAAATAAAGTGAGTCAAAAGTCTAAAGTTTGGATTCATTTCTCCAATAAGGTCCCCTACTTTGGCAAACTGAGTGGTGTGCTGGCTGAATTGTTTCATTTAAATCATTGTACAACCCCTCCCTGGGTCAGAATTCTACTGAATTGATGATTATCCAGGGAAGATGATAAAATGCATTGTAACCTTGTCCATAGACCTTATAGCTAAAATCCACACAAAGAGCTGCTTGCTGCAATCTCCACTAAACTCGCACAGCACCAATCTCACCTTCAACAGGAAATAAATAAACAGAATTTCACCAGGATTTGCTTCTGTACAAGTAACATACTCTTTGAGTGCAACCTATCAGGAAAGCTTTTGCCAAGTTATGCTGCTTGTCTGTTGGAATCAGTTTTGGCATCGCTGACTGAGGGAGAATAACTTACTTTGAGTCACGGCAGCAGAATACTTATCCATGCTTGGCGATGTGTATTTTTAAAGTTAGTACTGAAGAGGCTGAAAATGAGGCTGTGGTCAACCTTGCAACACTCTGACAAGTTTATTTTTTTAAAACCACACCTCCATGAGGAGCCCAGTAAATGAACCTTCCCTCCTTAGAAAAATATGTATTTAGTGCCACGGAGGAGCTGTATGAGAAAATATGTGTCAGTAATGCTAATTATTACAGTGTATTCACTGCCTTCAAAGTGCTTTCAAGTGCTGGTGGAAGGCTTGATTGATCTGCATGTAATTAGCTTGTTGTCAGAGATTAAGTAATTTATGGTAATCTTTGTTTATCCCCAACATTTCAGTTCCATAAATTGCAATGTGCTGTGGTGAATGACTGGAAGATAGTTCAAGTGAAATGGTCAGAAATAGAAGAGTGACAGAGAGGAATTTGTGCACCTATCACATGTTCATTGATAATAAAGAATGTGAGATCTGTATCGTCATGAACATTCTTCTTGGAGAGAAAGGAACATTATAGTTATAGCCTCAAGATTAGCAATCTGAATTAAAGTAGAAAGCTGCAGCAACAGGATGTGGATAAAAGTCATGGGTGAATTCTTGTGGGAAATTGCAGGATGCTGTTATTGAGCTGCAGACTATGCTCCTGCAGTATAGTTTCCATGTGTTGAGCTAGGTGTGAGGAGGATGAGATGAGCTAAAGCAGCTTAATTGAAAAACATTAGGTAACAAAGACAGGAGATCAATTGAAATGCTGACCAGTAAACTCCACCATCCCATTCAGACATAAAGACCGCTGACAAATAGAGCAACCAACAGTAATGAAGCCAACATTAAAACTACTAAATGGGCCTTTCAAAGATGCCGCCATGGTTTTGTAGTGACTAGAGATTGCAAAGCTGATATTTTGACCAGTAATATCTTTATCATCTGATAAATGCCTTGTGGAATATTTCAGGTATGGCATGTATGGGGATCCAGAAGGCAGGACTACAGGAGCCTCAGCCCTTGCACTTCAGGTTCTGCAAGAAGACTATCAGGGTCCTGCTGTATTTTGATGAAAACAAAGATTGCAGGGGAGGTGATCAATTTGACCACTGCACTATGGTACAGGGGTAGTGAATGAAATGCTAATAGGGGTTTAGTATGGTGAGAAGGACAAATACTGTTATCTGCAGCTGCGAGTGTGAATCCCAAAGGTTGTGTCACCTGCTAGGGTTAAAGGCATATATTAGGGTCTGGAGAGGAACTTAATGTGGAAAGGGAAAGATCCAGTTGTTGTGGTCCATGTGGGAACCAATGACATAGATAAGACAAAGAAGGAGATTCTGTAGAAGGAATATGAACAGATGGGGTCCAAAATAAAAATAAAACAGAATCATAAAGATAATAATCTCCAATTACTACTTACTCAGGAAAATTGGCAGTAAGATCAGAAAGCTGAATACATGTCTGAAAGACTGGTGTTTGAAAAATGGGTTTCAGGAAATTAGTGGTGCTTGAAACAAGGGTAATACAATCATGGGAACTTTATTCAAACAAAATTAGTAAACCAAAAAGACTCTGATAATCTGCTAACAAATTGTTCAGGGACCTGATTGTTTGGCATCTGACTTAGAGGGTGCTGATTGCACTGCTCCCTCCAGCACACTGGGGCCCCAGTCCCTACACTCCCTCCAACACCTTGGGGGCCCCCAACTCAGCACATAGGGGCCCTGGTTCCTAACATCCCTCGAGCACATGGCCCCTTGATTCCCTTGCTACCTCTGGCACATTGGAGTCCCTGTTCCTGTGCTCTCCCTAACACACTTTGGGGTCCCAGTTTCCATCCTCCCTTTAAATTCACAGGACCCTGGTTCCCATATTCCCTTTAAATTAACCAAGGCTCTGTTTCCCATGCTGCCTTGAAACTTACCAGATTCAGTGGAAAATTTAGTACACAATTGTACTGTGTAACATCTAAATAAAAGTGAATTAAAATTATGTTGGAATATTAATTGAAATAACATTCAAGGGTCCAGAAAGTCTGCCAGTCCAGCAGCACCATTGTCCCAAACATGCTGGATTAACGGAGCTTTATTATACTATTCAATGAGAAGGAGTTAACTGAGGATCTGGTTGCTAAGGGTTTTAAAGGAACATAATTATAATTTTATATAAAATTTGAAAGTAACTTATTTCAACCTCTGAAACCAGAATCCTAAATCTGAATAAACTACAGAGGTCTGAGCATGAGTTAACTATGTTAGATTAGAAAACTATAATAAAAGATTTGACATGAAAAAGCAGTGGGCAACATTTAAAGTACATATATGTACTTTGAAAATGATATATAACTCTTTACAACAAAAAGAACTCAGGAAAAGCAGTGCAGCTGTAGCTAACAAGAGAAATTAAAATTGTATTAGATGAAAGGACAAAGCTTGTTATGTTGTTCAAAAAAAGCCTGAGGATCAGGAAATTTTCAGAATATTTCTGGTGGTTCCTGAAGTGCCTGCTTTGTTCTGGATGGTGATAAGCATCTTGAGGGAGCTGCACACATCCAAGCAAGTGGAGAGTATTCCATCACCCTCCTGATATGTGCATTATGGATGATAGAGAAGCTTTGGGATGCCAGGAGATGAATCGCTCACCACAGGATCCCTGCTTTTGTAGACATGATTCTACTGACCAGTCCCAGATGAGTTTTTGGTCATTGGTGATCCCCAGAATGTTGATGATAGGGAAACTAACCACTGGTCATGCTGTTGAATGTCAAAGATTGGTGGTTAGACTCTGTTGTAGGGGATGGTTGCTGCCTGTTACTTTGGTGGGATAAATGTCATCTGCCACTTTGACTCATGGCTGAATGTTGTCTGGGACTGCTTCACTTTTGGAGTTATGAAAGAAATTGAACATTGTGTGATTGTCAGCAAATATTCTCATTACTGATCTTTCAATGGATGACCGGTCACAGATGAAATTCCTGAAGATGGTTGGGTCTAGAAAACTGCCTCCTGCTGCAATGATGTTCTGGGGTTGGAACGATTGACCTCCAACAGCCACAACTATCTTCTTTGTGCATTCTATGACTCCAAACACTGCAGTGCTTTCCCCTCAAAGCCCATTGACTTCAGTTCTGCCAGGCCTTCTTGATGCCACACTTGGTCAAATGCTGCCTTAACACCATGGATAGTCACCCTCACCTCACCTCACCTCTGGAACTCATGATTGGACTAAGGCTGGGATTTGGTCTGGAGAGAAGTGGTCCTGGTGAAATTCAAACTGGCAATCAGCGAGAGGTTATTATTGGTATTGATATTGGTTTATTATTGTCACTTGTACCAAGGTACAGTGAAA
>JARFYF010000058.1:17202229-17214349 GCA_030265395.1 Rhina ancylostomus | reverse complement strand
ACGGTTAAAATCTGACCATGGGTGCTATCGGGTGGAGTTTGCACGTTCTCTGTGACAATGTGGTTTTCCTCTGGGTGCTCTAGTTTCTTCCCACATCCCAAAGATGTGCAGGTTAATAGGTTAATTGGCCATTGTAAATTGCCCCTAGTGTATAGGTGAATAGTGGAATCTAGGTGGAGGTTATGATAATGATAACATGGGCAGAATAAAACATGATTCATGTAGGAGTATAATTGGGTGGTTCATGGTCAATGTGGACTTGGTGGGCCAAAGGGCCTGTTTCCATGCTGTACCTCTCTACCAGAGGCCACAGATTTGAGAGTTGCTATCTGAGTTGTTTAGGTGAGTTACAGCTGTACATTTTGCATATTGTATACACTACAGCAATGATGTACTAGTGGCAGGCGTGATGGGTGCGTTGCTTTGTCTTGAACTATGTTGAGCTTCTTGGGAGTTGCTGCAGCTGCAGTTATCAGGCAAGTGGAGAGCATTCCATCACCCTCCAGACTTGCGTCTTGCAGATGGCGGAAAGGCTTTGGGTGTAAGTAAGTGAGTACTCACCACAGAGCAACCAGTCTCTGGCTTGCTATTGTAACCACAGTATTAATGTAACTGGTCAATTGTGCCCCATAGGTTGTTGATGGTGGAGGCCTCCTTCTATATTTTGGTGGAGATCATGGGTTTACCAGGAAAAAATAATTGGTGTCAGTTCATTATTTCACATCCACCATTGCAAAATAGATGTACCACTCATTAACATGATCCCCCACCCCCCACATTCTGGACACAACCAGCCAAGAAACACATGTTGGCTTTTGAAAAGGTTAATTGTCCTTGACTCTCTGAAACTTTAGGAGTATTTCTGGTAGGGCAGAAGTCTAAACTTCCATTGTGGGGCTCAGACAAGCTCCCATATCCCTCATTGGAAAGGGCTTATCCTGAATGGCCTTTTCTACTCCTTGTACTGTTGTAACATGCATTCACCTAGAAGAACAGCGGCTTCCCTCCATAAGCCAGTGTTAAAATGCCAGTAGGATGTCAATGATGTCCTTATTCCCCAGTTTACAAAATTAGAGAATGATTTTGCCACTTTGGACAGGCAACTTAGGTGTCTAACTAGACAGGTAAGTAAAAACTGGAGATGCTAGAATTCAGGATAATGTGAAACAATGACCTGTTGGATTTTAGCTACTTAACCCCAACTTTATTAGTTTGCATGAGGTGGATATGGTCCAGATCTTCTCTGTCATTGAGTTTTTTTTGTTGAGGTCTCGCTGAATAGACATATCATTGAGAGTTGATTTTGGATCTATAAGATGTGATATGATGTGTTCATGCTCTCAGTTTTAATTTGTCAAGAATTAGTCAGCAACATATATTTTCTATGTTTAGGATTCCTCTTGACAGGAAGCCAAGAAGGTTCTATTGGTCCAGAGAAATGATTAAATATCTTGTTTATCCAGATTAGCGAAAGATGTGATAAATTCCTCAATATATATGGTTCCTTTGGGTGCAATAAACAGCAAAGTATCACATTTAGCAACTGAGTAAATTGTAGTTGTTTGCTTCATGGTTCAGATAACTGCAAGTTAGTGCCATTCAGAGTAAAGTGAAAATTGTACTTCAGAGAATAGCTTCTTACCAATGATGCCACATTAAAGACTTCTGTGTATTAAAAACATAAATAAAGTCCTAGTAGCTTCCTTTACCTAAGAAGCTTATTTCTAAGTCACTTTCATTTTCTTCATAGATTCCTTGGTTACCATCTAGTTCAAGCTATGCTAACAGGAAATTCCTGTCTGCAGTCACAGCACCACATCTGACCCCTGGTTTTAAAAAATCTGGGTGGCCTGAGTGAAATTTGTTTTGCCAATAGATAGCTGAACATTAACTACATAGTTTAATCAGGAGTCATATTACAAATATCTCAAGGCTGAGGTATTAATGAATTCATGTAATGGACATTGTCATGGTGAAACAGTTGTGCAAAACAGAGCTATGTATATTTCTTATTTATCATTTGTTTACACATTTCAACATTACATTGCAAATCTAAGGTTTCATTCTCTACAGATTTAAAGGTTCATTTAAATATAAAATAATAAAACTAGAATGAGGATTCAACTCAATGTAATTGAAAAATAGAATAGGTGTTAAAATTAGACCTCAGCTACTGTTCGCATTACAAGACTTCACTCAAGTCGAGATAGGATACCAAGTGTAGGTCCATTAATTTGCCATAGCAATTGCATGTGGAGTTGCGTGTTAGCAGCATGAGAAGAAGTTCTTTCGCTTAATGCACAAAATACAAGGTCTGCCAAAAACAAAAACCACGATCAATTTGATCCAGAAATTGGCAGGAGCAAGCCAGGGTGAATTGGCAGCACGCAATGGACACCAGTGCTGGCATTTCCAAGGCTCATCAGAATACCACATACCAATAATTACCAGAAATGGTCACACACAACCTATTGACATCAAGCTGAAGACTGCAGTGGCGTGAAGGAGTGCATCACTGGAATCCTCAAGGTGGACACCACAGCATATCTGCCTGCGCTGTCACACATTGGTGCAGTTAACAGAGCTGCTGCTTCACAGCTCCAGAAATCTGGGTTCAATTCTGACTCCTGGTGCTGTCTGTATGGAGCTTGCACATTCTCCTTGTGACTACATGGATTTTTTCTGGGTGTTCCGGTTTCTTCTTGTGCCCTATAGGCATGAAGGTTGAGGGTTAATTGGCCACTGTAAATTGCCCCTGGTGTAGAGGTGCGTTGTAGACTCTGAGGGGAGTTGATGGGAATGCAGTGAGAATAAAATGGGGTTAATATAGGATTAGTGCAAATGAGTGTTTGTTAATCAATGTGGACTCTGTGAGCCAAAGGGTCTGTTTGTGTGCTGTGTGATTCTGATATTGTCCATTCATTTACTAGAAACTTGCAAGCATTTCTGTGAATTAAGCAAACATCTGCCCATCTACCAAAACCTCAACAATGTTCCTTGCCACACCTTAAGGTCTTGCTCAAGCCCTCTACACCCAAGAGTTTAACCTTCAACAATACTGCATCAACTATAATGAAACTTAGAAAACCAAATGGAATTCACAAAATGTCCTAGACAAACATTTCCTGGTACACTCTAATAGATTTGATCTTCCATGACTTTCATTGGTGTTTATAAACCATTTCTACACAAACCATGGAAGGCACCACACAGGCAACTGATGTACACGCCAAAAATTACAAACTCTCAGGTATGCAAATATGTTCAGCCAGAACAGACTATGAGATATATCCCAACACAACAAATATGTCGGAGGTATCATAGCGATACACTCTAGTGTCACTGACACAATTGTCTGGCTCAAACATCTCATGTAAAATTACAGTTGCTCTTTTCTGTCACTCACAATAGGACACCCAGATTCTGACTTGCTCTTGCAGCTATTGTATTTGTGTGGCTGGTCCAGCTGAGTTTCTGGTCAATGGTGACCCCAGGATGGTGTGGCACTTGGTAATAGTAATGGAAATGAATATAAAGGCTGAGTGATTAGATGCTCTCTTATAGATACATGGTGGCCATTAATGCATCTTATGTTTTCCTGAAGAAGGGTCCTGACCTGAAACGTTGACCATCTGCTTTTCTGCATGGATCTGCTGTTCCTCCAGCATCTTGTTGTTTTTTCATCTAGATTCCAGCATCTGCAGTCCTTTGTTTCTCTCTGTTTCTCTTAATATTTTTTTATGCCTAATGCCAAATACAACTCCTGTAATCAAGACCTCACTTTTTGTGATGTAATATTTGCTAACGTAGTATCATCCAGAGGGCCAAACAAAAATCACGTGTGGATATTAACTGTTCTCTCATGGTCTTCAAACTATTGAAAGACTGCAAGAATAGAGAAAGAATAAAGACTCTATAAAAGCATAGGTTGGGTTTTATTAAAAATACAGCTAAAGAGCAGTAAAAAGTAACACAGAAACCAACAGAACACTTTACATATGATGTCTCCTTGGAGGTGAAAATAATACAGCACATGGATCTTCTCCTCATCCGACTATACTAAACATGGGGATTGAGAGTAGCCCAAGGGGCTGCATGGTTCACCACTACATGAATTCAGGGACAATGATACAAACAATTGTGACCAATATTTCTCTTTGTCATTTTCACCTTGTTTGCTTAATTTGATCTCAGGATACCAATGGTTCTGAGAGATACATACAAATCATGTGCATTTTAACTTTCCTGTGCAGCAGAAATGTTTCTGAAATGACTTAATCCAGAGACTGTTAGATAAGAAGAAAGCCCGGAAGCACCCTGATCACTTTGTCAATGCAGACTGACCAGATTTTTCTGGGGTTGACTGAAATTCCTTAACAAGCTGCTGGTAGAACACATATGTCTGCAAGACTGGACTTTGGCACATGAGTGTCCAAACACAGAAGACTTGTTCTTGCTGGCAGACACCTGCTATGGAATCAGTCACCATGTCACATGAAGTCCTGTGATAGAGCATGAACTGTCTGTAAGGAGTTTGTACGTTCTTCCCATGTGTCTGCGTGGGTTTCCTCCAGGTGCTCCGGTTTCCTCCCACATTCCAAAGACGTACAGGTTAGGAGCGGTGGGCATGCTATGTGGAGACTGGAAGAGTGGCGACATTTGCGGGTTGCCCCCAGCACATTCTCAGTAACACAAAAAGATGTATTTCACTGCGTACTTCGATGTACATGTGACTAATAAATATCTTAAAATATCTTAACTTATTGGAATTCTCCAGCATTTCAAAAACTTTGACAGCTTTGACAGAGAGCACGCTGGTAGAGGGGCTTTAGCAATGGTCAAACTTTTCCAGCAATACAAGTGACCTGTCCACATGTCCCGATTATGTCATGTAAAATTGGGCTCAGAATTATGTTGTCCTGCAAACTCTTCTTTCCACATACAGCACCGCAGGAAAAGTGGTTATCCAAATGATAAGTGCAGGGAAAGGAACTCACTTTGCAAAACCTGGCCAATAAACATTTCAAAACCAACTAAATCTTCCTGTTGTGTGCCCTGACCATGTAAACAACTGGCCAGGATATTCCTCCTTTGCCACATGTGATTTACATGCAATCAATACTCTTTACAAAATAAGAGGGCTACATTGGACAGGATTATTAATTCACATCTGTTTGATCTTCCTGCCCAAATGTCACCTTATCATTTGCCAGATCTTTGCCCATTCACTTAACCTACTCATATCTCTCACACCCTCTGCACAACTTACTTTTCTACTTAGCTCGGTGTCTTCAAGAAAAATAATTTGTGTAATGGAGTGTTATTTCATGGCATGACTATCAGGCAGCTAAGGTTTTTTTTTAAACGTTAATTACACATGTGACGTGTGAATTAGTTGGGAATTATCAGATGTCAAGGTAGCAAACGAGTTGCAACTTGATTATTGCCTCCTTGTCTATGATTATCTGTGGAATGCTATAAGAATATGATGACTTAACAAGCAGTCTCTGTGACATGTAATCTTTGACCTAGTGTCTAATGTTAAGGGTTAGTATTTGGTTAATACTACAGGAGAATACCCTGACCAGGTATAAGGTAATCATAAACTGCTTCAGTCAGTTTTCTTGTCTGAATTCAAGACTGCATATTTGTTTGCCTTTCATTACTTTTACATTGTCACTTCTTTCCTTCACTAGATTAATTTACAATGAATCTGGTGGACTATTATTTCAACAGACAAATGGTTAAATAATTGAGAGACTGCAGATGCCGGAATTTGGGGAAAGACACAAAAAACAATGCTGTAGATACACCAGAGAAAAAAATGGAAGTATTGATTCATTCAGATCCAATTTAAATAGATCAGGAAGTAAATGGTATCTGAGTAAAGTGAGGAATGACATGTCCTAAATGTGGTATGATTAGGAGATGTTAGACATATGTCCTCCAAAGCATCCCTCATTGGCTTTTACTTGCTTCATGTCTGGATCTGTTATGGACTAATTAATAGAGATCAGATGTTATGGTTAATCACGAACTCCATTGCTGTTGCATCATATGACTACCAACGTGGTAGAAAGTGAACTGGTCTTTTTAGTTAATTCTTAAGTTGCTACTAAATCCCAAGACACATTGTTTGATAGAGTGTTTACTTACTGCTCTTTGAAAGCTTGCAGAAAATGAGCTATATACAGTAACCAGTCTCTGTTTATTCCCTTGGCAATGTTACATTATACATTTACCTTGTGTAAATTTGCACTCTGGTGCGGAGTAAATAAGGGCAGTAACTAGAGAGATCCTTGAGGCAAGGTGTGAGAGGAATTGCTTATAAAACCCTAACAGTGTAACAGGTATCACCCTAGGTAACAGGTAACCTCAGCAAGGTTTACCTTCTGATCATACAATTACCCTATGACTGGGATGGTGGAATTGTTCCACTCAAGCTGTTTCTGTTCCAGAAAAAATAAGCACTGAACTAATAGGCTGGCAGGAATACGAGACTTGGATTCCATTTGTTTGCTTTCACAAGCAGATGCTCATGGTAGTTGCTTTGAGATGATAAAGAAGGAAGAACTGAAAGAACCTAAATTTAAAAAGTTTAGTAGAGACAATTATAGTTAGGAATTAGTTATTTGTGTAAATGAACACAATCAGAGGGAAGTTTTGATATTTAAATCTAAACATATTAATATTGGTTTAAATGGATTGCTGCCTTTGTCAATATAATGAAGAAAGGAAGTAGTGACATACTGACAATTGACAAACTGGTATCCAAATATCATACAGAGCAGTTTCAACTAGCTTATGATTATTGTATAGGGGAGCCATTTGTAGCTTTACATTTGTAGCTTTTCCATTTGTGGAAAATACCTGATATGTTCACTGGCTACATGTTACTCTTATCTAAAGGGAATGAATGTCTTTCAGCAGCTGGAATGCTGTGTGGTTTTCATTTGTTATGATTCCAACTTCAGTCACCATTTTACATCTCTAAAATCCTTCTCCCTGGCCCCTTTATGGTACTCCCTCTTCAAATGCAATCAAATTCCATCAGCTTTGCAGATGCCATAGTCAGCACTGGCTCTCTTTGAAACATTTTGATCTCAACCTTGGCTGTAACTACTTTAGATTTCTCCAGCATGAGTTCTAATGGTTTCCTGCCAGACAACCTATTGTAAACACCCCCAGCTGATGACAGATGTACTTTGGCTCAGTGATGACCAAAGGCTGAAAACAAGCCTGAAGATCCACGTCTCTAAGTTCTGCCCCAAAGGCGTTTCCCTTTAGCACTTGACTTATTACAAAATGCCTAAATTGAAAGATCTCAGAATTAAGATATAAGAATATATGTTTGGCTACACATATATCCTAATATATAAGTGTACATCAGCCAGAGAATCAGTCAGTGTCTGTCACTTTGGATTGGGTATGCCATACATCCTGAATACAATGTAATATAGGGTACTTTTAATATTTTTACAAGTAGCCATCCATTTGAAATCTTGCTACCTCAGAAAAATCTTGATGAACAGCTTTAGAGGTGATGTCTACAAACATTTTGCTTTGCAATCAAGAGATAAAATTAAAATGTGCAGATTAAGTTGTAACATGACCTATGAAAACAGAAATATCATCATTTAAAGAACAAAAATACCACAATGAAGAACCAGAGAATCATAACCACATCTTGGTCAGTCCAGATAAAACTTTAAAAGAGGGCTAAATGCTAAAAGAATTGCTGAAGTTCTATTTAAGAACAAAAGGGAGGTGCTGAAAGTGCATGGCAGGTCTGAAAAGATAAAAATCTTAAAGCTAGAAATTCTGATAGCAACATAGACTGTCATGCATGTGGGATTTCCACCCCCAACCATTCTCACATTGATCCTGCCCCAAACCCCCACGTATGGTTATTGAGGGCAATTGTCAACACCACTTGTTGCAATACAATAGCACCTACATCATAGATCTGACTTGACCTCTAAATAACTCCTGACTGGAAGGGAGTCTGAGCCGTGTCTGACCAAAGATGGGAACTTTGTCAATAATCTCTGTTGCTGCTCCTTCAGTGGTACACCACATGTTCAAGTGGCAAATGATTTTTCTGTGGCTATTTTGAAGTTGGATACAGCAAATGGGCTGTGTTCAGCCTGTACAACTCTTTGGCTCTGCATGGAATAAGGGAGTCTGCAGTCCCATCAGACACCACCCCAAGAATATCTGTAGGACAAGGGACAGACAGAAGCAGCATTTGGTTCCCTTTCACTACTCCCCATCTGGAAGCTTCAGGTGGAGCGAGGAAGACACAGAAAACCAGCAAAGATAAATTCAGCCCCAATTTCCATCAAATTACTTCATGAAAGACTGATCCTTGTCCCTAAAGCATAAGCTCCAGAGTCTTCAGAACAAATGTCTCCAACTGAATCATTTACTTGTCTCTTCTGTTTAAAAATATGCATTTCAGTTATTTCTTATTGTTTGATTGGAGACTGATGCAGTGTCTCAACCTGAAATGTCAGCAATTCCTTTCCCCCCACAGATGCTCCTTAATCTATTGAGTTCCTCCAACAAATTGGTTTTTTTTAATTTCTTACTGTATGTCTTAATTGATGCTATTTTTCATTTGTTTATTCCATGTGACCTTTTCAAATAACTAATATATGTTACATTTTTGAAGTGACTGAACAGAATCACGAAAAGGCTGCAAAGCTCTCTTGGATTGAGCAGCCTTTTGTTTTCTCATTGACAGGCCGAAGCTCTTCTGACCTTTGACAGTGCGTAACTAAGTATCTCCAAATCATCACCATGGGAAGTGAACTTCAAAAGTTAAATTGATTTTTGAACCATAAAAATGCAGATGTCATCAATTTTTTTTTACATAAGACAACTTGAATAAGAAAGAAATGGACATCCTATTTGTTACACAAAATACAAAGCAAAGAGAAATCATTTCAGTGTAGTTATTCTGTTCTAAAGAGTGCTGCTAGACATATCAAAAATAATACCACTGAAATTTTGTTTCTAGGTCACTATAATTGAAAACAGACTTGAAAAGCTGTGGGTTTATAGGCTGATCTGTGAGTTGATCTCTTGATTCTTCCATATATGGAACTACTGTAATATTCGTCAGCTGGTGTTGCTAACCATTTTGAGAATGTTAGACAAAATCGGACCCCTTTGCCTTTTTTTTTACTGCTGCTAAAAAGCCCAGATCTCATCCATTATACTCGTGTCTTAAACCAACAGTTTTCCAACTTTATCCTGTTAATTAAGGGGTTGAAACAAGATTGGAAATTTGAGTGACACCTCTGATATTTATTAAATGGAAAGAAAGCCTTAAAGTCTTCCAATTTAATGATTTAGGGATAGTGTATTTTCACGGAATACATGGCATCACACTTGCTGTTTTAGAGTAGGGGCACAGAAATGGCTGTCAGCTTGTTCACCCTGTTCTGCCAACTTGTTGAACCTTTATACTTAAACAAAATACTGAAGTACTGGCTCTCACTGAATCAGAGCGAGTACTAATGTGGTCAGATATAATTTAGAGTGAGCTGTACTAAGCAACTCAATTGGTTTGGTATCTTTCGGGAATCAGAATCAGATTTATTATTATTGACTTATATGATGTGAAATTTGTTGTTTTGCCACAGCAGCACAGTGCAAAGAAATAAAATTACAAAAATAAATAAACAGTGCAAAAAAAGAATAGTGAGGTAGTGTTTGTGGATTCATGGACCATTCAGAAATCTGATGGAGGAGGGGGAGAAAGCTGTTCCTGAATCATTGAGTGTGGGTCTTCAGGGTCCTGAACCTCCTCCCTGGTGGTAGGGAGAAGGGGGCAAGTCCCGGATGGTGAGAGCCCTTAGTAATGGATGCTACTTTCTTGAGGCACTGCCTCTTGAAGATGTCCTCGATGGTGGAGAAGGTTGTGCCCGTGATGGAGCTGGCTGAGTCTACAACCTTGTTGCAATCCTGTGTATTGGAGCCTCCGTACCAGCCTGTGATGCAACCAGTCAGAATGGTTTCCACCATACATCTGTAGAAATTTGGAAGAGCCTTTGGTGACATACCGAATCTCCTCAAACTCCTAAGGAAGTAGAGCCACAGGCATGCCTTCTTCATACCTTTGCATCAATGTATTGGGTCCAGGATAGATCCTACGAGATGTTGACGCCCAGGAACTTGAAGCTGCTCACCCTTTTCACCGCTGACCCACTATTGAGGTCTGGTGTGTATTCTCCCAAATTAACTGAGTTAGGAAGAAGCTGGAGTTTTTGAAGACTAGAAATGTGCATTTAGTATAGGTGTAACATCACATCTCAAATGCATTCCTCCAAACATGACTGAAAATCTCTTTACAATTAGGAAAATAAATGAATGGATTCAAGGTTCATCTGTTCTCTATGGTAACCTATTTGAAATAAAGCTTTGGTCCTTCAGTATGGGAAGTTGGGCCAACATGGTTAACAATTTTTAATAGTTCTGTTGGTAATGTCAAAACCTGAAATGAAGCAGAAGATCCTTTTAGGTATTTCCAGTAAAATATCTATAGTCAACTGATTGTGGAGAATAAAGCCAACAGGGACCAATTTCAAATAAAAGCAACAAATCAATGGCTTTTATTGCAAGATGATTTAAGCACAAAATATGGGGTCCTAGTGAGAGTGCACCTGAACATTGTGTACAAGTCTGGTCTTCCTACCTAAGGGGATATCTACAGGTTGACCCATGGGGGAGGGGATTGTCATATGAAAAGAGACTAAGCAGATTGGATCGATACTCTGTAGAGTTTAGAGGAATATGAAGTGACCTTACTGAAACATAAAATTCTTGCAGAGCTAGACAAGGAGAAGGCAGGGATTATGTTCCACCAGATGGGGTGTGTAGAACAGGGGTCACAGTCCCAAAATAGTGGGTCGTCTATTCAGGATTAAGAAGAGAATTTTTTTTCCCACACAGCAGGTGGTGAATCTTTGGTATTCTCTCCCCCAGAGGCGTGTGGAGGCTCAATCACTGCAGAAATCTTTGTATTTTAAGGGAATTAAGGGATATGTAGATAGTATTGGAATGTGGTGAATAAATAAAAATCAGCAATGACCTTGAATGGTGCTGCAGACACAAGGGAATGGAAGGGTTGGGGGAGTTGTGGTGAATAACTGACTTGTGACTCAGTTTTTCTTATGTTATGTTCCTTGGGAGGACCCTGCTGGTCACTTAGAAAATTTCTATCAAGATTGATGTAATTGTTGAAGCCCAGCCCTCTCTGATACATAAGATTGTGCTGATTTCATTTTTTTTAAAAAACATATGGTAAGCATTAATAATTTTAGATGAAATGTACATGCAATTCCTGATGCAAAATTTTACCAAGTAATTTCTACAATGCCTTAATGTAGCTCAGTCTTCCTATAATTCTTCTTCTTTGCAGACCTACAGTCTTTTTTATGAGGCATTCAGTTAAGGAATGTCCTTATTCCACAGTTTTTTAGAATTTTTCAGTAAGCCTCCAATTGGCATTGTAGAAGATACGAGACCAGACCAGATCTGTAAGTTTCAAAACCTTTAGATTCCCAGATCTGCAATATTATCCATGTGTGTGATGTTTGACTGGTGTTGTCCTCAGCGACTGCCACATCAGTTTCAGGAGAGAAAGGCAAGTTTTACGCAACATAAAAGAGGCTCCAAAAAAATCTTTTCCTTTCAAATCCAAAGTACAAGGTATAATTAATTTGAAAATGTAGGCTATTTAAAAGAAAGACTGGCATTCCAAACTTACGTAACCCTTTTCTAAAGATAGGAACTATAAACAGAATCAATATACAGTGTGGTATTTTGCATTGGACTAAACTCCTGTTATAATACAACCCGTCAGTTTTCTGATCAATATTGCCATCTAGTGGTTACAGATGTTTGAATGGTGGGGCTCGAAGAAAAATTTAGCCAATTCCAAATCCACCAGCAGGATAAGCAAACCATGGCTGTGTCCTGGAGACACAAGGGTCTGCAAATGCTGGAATCTGGAGCAACACACAAAGTGCTGGGGGAACTGGACCAGATACAGGGTCTCAACCCGAAACATCAACTGTTCATTTCCCTCCATAGATGCTGCCTGACCCGGTC
>JARFYF010000058.1:17116817-17130943 GCA_030265395.1 Rhina ancylostomus | reverse complement strand
ATTTTTTAAAGAAGGCAAGGAAATTATCTTAGCTGGCCTTGTTATTTAAGCTCTTAAGTGGCAGCCTACAAACTCTAAAAGCATATTGCAGCCAATATTTTATGGTCAGTCATTTAGTGTCATTGTTATAATGCACACTATCTCACTTCAAATAGGGAAAATTAAAGGATATAGAGCCATAATTTGAAATGCTTCCATGGACAGTGGCTGTGAGTATTTCTAATCTGATGACCCAGTCGAACAAATCTTGAAAATCAGGATCCCTCAGTGTGCCAATAGCTGGCAGCAGTTAATATGGTTCCCAAATAACTTGTCAGAAGATATTCAAGAAATTAAAATACAAAGTAACACATTCTATTTTTGGTTTATGAAATCAATTAAGCCATAGAAATATATAAATTAATATATATGTTATGCAGAATCTAAAATGATTAAATTTTCACAGGATTCCAGGTGCTGAAAGTTCAGAATTCTTGAGGCTCGAAAGGTCAATTTTACTCCTGATTACTGTTTCTATATTGTATAGCTATATTATCAATGGTGTTAAAATAACACCTGCGTTAAAATAACGAATCTCACATAAGGCATCTGTCCTGTATTTTGTTTTGGCTCTCCTGCTCTGCGCCATTGGCAATCTGTGGTTGCAGAGTATTACACAGGACAGTCCTACCTAGCAAGTTTTTAAGTGACTTTACGACTTCCCAAGCCATCTGTAACTTTTTCAACTTGACTGAGTCCATGTACTATATACTTACCTGAGAGTTTGCAGTCCTAATCATTGTCTCAAGAGGCTGGTACTCAATCTGATTCCAGTATGAGGTAAAATGCAACACTGCAGCAAAAAAGATTGAGAACAGTGTTAGGGCAATGATGCAGCCTTGCTTGTCAGTGGTCTGTAGTGAGACTGCATCTGTAGCCCTGTTGGTTAGGATCATGGATTACATGCCATGGTGAAGCAGTCATAAGATGTGGGCAACCAAAGTTGAGAATTATGCTCCATAGACTGAGACTTCTGCTTGAGAAATGAGGCCAAAAAATGTTTGTTCTCTATTCCAAGAAAGGAGGTGTGAATTAGTTATTCACTCTTTACATTAATCGTGGGAAAAAACAGAACTTTGACTCTTAATCAAAAACAATTTTGCCCAATTAGCATTATTTTTTATAGATCAGTTCCTCAAAACTTGCAATCTATCCCTTTGCCTCCTGGCCATATTAACTAAACTGCCGTGGATTCAAATGCAAGGGATATTTGCAGATAAACAGCCCTTTTGAAGTGGGCATCAATAACCCATGATGTTTGAAGTGAATTATGAATATGCATTTACATTGTTAGATCATTAATAGAATTTGATGATACTTGCATCATTAACTTAATTGATCCATTTTAGATCAGAGCCAGGAAAGGTTATTGATTAGATTACAATGGTTCTTCATGAATTTTTCAATCATATACACACAAGTGGCATCCTGCAAGTTAGCTGTTCATGGTTTGTTCATTGACTTATAAACAAATGTATAATTTTTACTTGTGATATTTTAGAATTATTTTTAAACTAAGGGAAAACAACACTTTTCAAAATAAATCACAGCTAAAATATATTTTTTAAATGGTGCAGTGTTTTAGATATTCAAAAGTCATTCAGCAAAGTTATTCACATAAAATAAGCATTCAAGGTTAAGGTTAATAATATTCTGTACATGGATCAAGCATTGACTTGGGTGGTGAAAAACAGAAATGTTCTTTCTAGGGAAAAAACTAACGTGATATTTTGCAGGAGATGTGGTGAAATATTGAATGGGGTGCTTGGGAGTTAAATTGCCAAAGAAAAGCAAAATTGTCGCTGATAAGGTTCAGTGAAACTAGTATCAATGAACTTTACTAGTAACTATTTCAATATGATGTACTAATATATGGCAAATGGATTTTAATGTATAAGTATTGGGCAATGAATTTTGGGGAAGGTAACAGTAACTATTTCTAATTGTGAAAAGGGGTCTCCTTGGTGGAGGCTAAAGTCTGAGGGCAGAAAAGGTTGTGGGGGTGGGGAGGAAGGGAGCAGATCTGGAAACTGTCATACAAAAGAACGAAAATAGCAAAAAGGATCAGGTACCTTGACTGATTTTGCCCACCTTATCCCCTCAGAATGTATGCCTCACCATGGTTTTACTGAGACAGGTAAAACCACTGAGCAAATTCAGGGATTTTGGTCTGTATAACTTAATTGTTCATCTCTTGCACCTGCTGAACTCTTGGGTGGTTGTCTAAATTTGGGAGTTAGGCTAATAATGTGTTTAATTACTATATCAAAGAAATCTTCTTAATGTTACATGTCAGTGAGGATATCAGGATCAAAATCAGATGTCTTTCCCTAGAAGAGCACACAAGCCTCTTGTTGATTTGCAAGTACATAATTATATTAGTTATATTAGATAATTATACATAGTTATATTACTGGAGCATTCAACTATTCCAAGTAGATAGCCTGTCCATAAATTATATTCTATCCTTGACCCAACTAGTATTCTATCCTGTCAAATATTTTACAAAACTTGAGAAAAGTCTATCAACCAAGTGCAATTCAACCATTAATCTGATGCCTTAATTGTAATGATGAGTCACAATTCAAAATTTTAACGGGCTGAAAACCATCTTATTCGATAGATAATATTATTTGTAAAAGGCCACAAGGTGGCAACAGCAGCATAAGGGTGTATTGTACAGCTCTTTATGGTAACAATCATTTTATGTCCATTAATAGGATTATTTTTCTTTGTTCACTAATTTTAATGGAAAAAATAAGCATGGACAGAAATATTTAAGCCTCGAAATTCAATATTGTAAAGTTATTTTCTGTCAGCATTACACACATGAAAATATTTTTTTTTCCAGAGTGGAATGCAATTGCGACAGTTTCTGTGTCATTTGCGCGACTTCAGAATTTCAGCCAAGCATTTCCAGTGGCGAATTGGGCTACCATGTCAGACTTGCCTTCAATGACATCATCCTCCGTGTAATGTTCTTTTGGAACATTGCTGGGGTTCTGAAGCATGCCTATCATTCAGCACAAGCAGAACAACGAGGTGTTCTTACCAGCTGCCTACACTGTAGCAGAGTATGTTAAATGCTAGTGCTGGCAGGTGGGTTCCCTTCAATTTATTTACTCGCCTGAAACATCTGAGGACCCTACAACACCCACTATGGCCCCAGCCCTCACCATCCTTGAAGGTGGCTTTTGTTGTCTATGACTAGAGGATTTGACCTATCTCCATTACATCACATTTTTGCCACACATTACTCCATAGGAACTCACAGCAAATGTTGTAAAATTGTACCAGATCTAAAAAAAAGTACTCAGTTGCAAGAAACAAGTCAAATATAACAAAAAATAGGGTGCATTATACAGGTGCACTTTCATTGCAATATATTTATTGTTATATTTACTTTTTCACTGCAAGTAAGTCAATGCCTTCATAATTTTGATAAATGAATGCTTATTTCCTTCTATATTTCTATATACCTTGCCTATTTAATCAAATTGACCATGGCCATTGGTTTCAAAGAGGAACTTCTGCCAGTCAGTCACTCCCAGTCAAATGAGTCTCAAGCTTACACAGACCTGTTGTAGAACAAAGATGTGCTGAGTGACAAATGCACGTTTATCTGTTACATTGCTCCATCAGTGTACTCTACATGGAGTCCAATTGTGCCGGGATTCCTCAGCATTACCTATCCTACAGAAGTCACACCCAGTGTAACTGAGCATCCTATTTTTGTGAATGCTGACTTTTGGCCCTGTAGATTGGAAGGCTAAAGGTAAACACAGTTTACTTTTACTTACTTTACTTTTTGTAATAATTATGTTACATTGACAATTTATAGTTTTATAATTTTAATGACATTTATTTTTTTGTTTTTTAAATCTTTTTTTCTAATTATTTGAAAATGCATCAATAATTTTTTTTTCAATTCCTCACTCTCAGAAGTGCCTGGTCAGATTTCCGGAGTAATGTACAAGAACCTTGAAATGATCCCTGCTCTTTGTTTCATTCCAGAGAAAGTCAATTTTCAATTGTAATATACTAAAAAAAAAGCAATTGGATTTTTTTTGAAATGCATCTCCAATGTGTTTTAACTACAGTGGAGGTCTGGACAGCAATATTTCTAGCTCCAACATTTAACTAATTTAATTAGCAGAATAGAGTTAAAATATTTTCTGAAGAAGCCGAATACCCTTTCCCTTCTTCCTTTTCTTGATGTTCCAATGTCAAAGTATCAATATGCAAAACAAGTACTACAATCCAAACTTCTTCATCCACAAACTTGGGAAGTGTAATATTCATTCTAATTAGTTGATACATAACCCCCTTAAAGTTCACTTCATTGGCATCATGTACCAATACCGATTGTATGAATTTATTTTGCACATTCTGCACAGCTAATTTGATGTTCTTGCTCATGCCTTACTCAAATGTGTGTTCTATTTCCCAGCAATTCTTACTCAATTAGCCACTCAGAAAGAGTAACATGAAAAATATTGTTAAAAATACAGTGGTTATAATTTGTATTGTAGTATCTCAGTGATAAATTGACCACATACATATGCCATGACTGCAGTGATGGTAAACTCGTTAATAATTGGACAGATGATGTTAGATAATATTGAAGATGGTATTTTTAACTGTAAGTGCAAAACACATTGCTGTGCTGTAAAATGATAAAGATTATCATTCTGAGGTGTAAAGAATCAGTATTACCATGAAATTGACCACCTATCTTTGTCTTCTGTCAAAACACAGTCCTATCTTCAGTCTGGCATCAAAAGCACAGTGTTTCCATAGAAACTAACTTTCATCTAACATTTGCATGAAGAACTTCAGCTGTAATATGTGCATGATGATGCCAAAATAAAACCATGTACCTTGAATTCTTGTCTAAAATTAGCCTCAGTGTGAATATCATTGTTTTGAGTCAATAAAAATTAAGAACCTAGTTAGAATTATGATTCACAAGGAAATACAACAAACAATTCAATACACTATCAGGTAGCAACTTCCTGCTTCATAACTGAATCAAAATCTTGGAACTCACTACCCGAAATCATTGTGGGAGCACCGTCACTGGAGATCAGCAGTGATTTCAAATATTCTGCAGTTCATTTTCGAAGTTATCCTCTTTAACAATTAGGTTGTTGTGCATGAAGAGTCATGTCCCTTTTTGATAGTCTACCAAAAATGCATTCAACATCTTAAACTTGCATTGGTACAACATGAAGAGTTTACCTAAGCTTTGATTTCATTCTTCACAGTTCTCCATTCCTCTCTCTTTGACTTATTGCCATTGTAATTCTGCACTTACACTCGAGCACTATGTAGTACCAAATATATTAATCTCCATTGTCTTCTTAAGAAAAAGAAAGTGATAGAAACCAAAAGGATATGGATAAACCACACAACGTGATGGACTGGAGTGGGGATGTGTTTTTTGGAAATCGAAGTAGTTGCATTTAACAGCATAGCTTGGAAGATTGGATTAATAATATCAAGTTTCATATGATGTCTTTTGGTGAATGGAAGGAATCATCATATAGTGTTGTCACCCCAGTTTAGCAGTGGTTGGTTCTGGAGAATGATTTGTGTGCAGTTTATGAATAGAAACATTGTACATGGTTCACAGAGGACTCGAGACTTTAACTGTTTCCCTCCTCAGATGTTGTCTGACCTGCTGAGTGTGTCCAACAATTTCTGTTTTTATATTGCAGGGGAAATGATTTGAATGGCCTTTTATTCATCTATTGGTTTTTGTGGTCTTTTCGGATAATGTTTAAGCTGTAATTTTATTTCAAATAGTTCCACCTTTAAGGATAAAAGTACAAACTTACCTGTAATGTTTGATGTGGTTTTAAAGTCACTGCTTTTCCTGCTCACGAGGTTAGGTCTTGTTCCCTATATTGCCATTCTTCTTGTATGAAATATCCCTGTACATCCAGGAGCAGCTCCATTGTGAGCAATGGGATCTGGGAGGACATACCAATACAAATTCAGGCTACAACTGACCGCTAAGATCTACACCAAGGACCTAACTGCATTCCCAGTTTGCAGCATAATGTTTCACAGGTGGACAACTCTGGACTAGCCCTCAAAGTTACTGGATATTACACACACAGATCTTGGTAACAGTGATATTACCAAATGAGAAAGCCTTTGGATGTTCTAAAAGACAGAAACCCCTGAATGTAACTGAAATGTATGTTCATGGTTTTAGTTTTTACTTGATTTTAATTGTTAAAATATTGCACTCATAGTGGAAGCTACACCATAAAAGTTACCACATTTAGTCAGAAATGCACAGCTTGATTTTCCATGTCAATAAATGGGTGGAAAACAAAGTCTTGGTTACTGGAGTTGATAAATTATTTTGACTTCCTGATATTTTAATTACAAAGTTGCTAGAAGTCAACATGGCACAAAAAAGTTCACTTCCTGTAATCACATCATGACACGCTGTGAAAAGAAGGTTGTTCATTTTTCATTAGAAGGTCATTTGAATTAAAAGTGCCTTGAACCAAGTGTGAAAGCAATAGAAGGCAGAATTTCAGGAGATAAGCAGTAAGTCAAAAATGTCAAGCATTCAGTAGCATCAGTGTCAACACAGTGGTGGCTGGAATGTCCCCGTACATCAGCATCATGAGAACAGTTGACGGATGAAAGATAAATGTAATGGAACTAGAGGTTGTCCCATAGCAAGTGGATTTCTTTCAATATAAGTTGTACTGTTACTGAATGTGAAGGACATTCAGTAAGCTGAGTCAAATGCTTTGATGGGTAAATGAAATGGAACAATTGGTAACTGGGGCAGGTCTGGTACCTGTAGGAGGAAGCTAGACAGGCATTAGGAAGTTCTCCATATCCTTTTAACATTGGGTGAGGAGCATCACACCTG
The DNA here is from genome assembly GCA_030265395.1 of Rhina ancylostomus. Classification (NCBI taxonomy): domain Eukaryota; kingdom Metazoa; phylum Chordata; class Chondrichthyes; order Rhinopristiformes; family Rhinidae; genus Rhina; species Rhina ancylostomus. The sequence goes on along the minus strand of JARFYF010000058.1, from coordinate 17,124,003 downwards.
GCCCTTACAGTGGTGGTGGCTACTCTCCTACTCAGTTATCCTGTACAAGTCCAACTGATGGTGAATGTAAATGAAATAAGAAGGAGCACAACAAGAAGTGGAAGATAATTTTAATAAATTATTTCCACCCTTTGAAAGCTCCCAAAATTCACCTCTAAACCCAGCGCAGCTTGTCCAGAATGACCGGTGCTGTTCTGGCTGGCCGTTTCACTAAACTTACACAGGGTCTTTATTGCCCAGAATATGGCCAGTGGCTAAATTTTTAGCTATGGTCTGGCTTTGATCTTGTCAAATATATTTTAATCAAACTGTGGTTCTCAAGAGCCCTGGCTTTAAAATAGAAAACAATAGCATCTCTTAAACCTTGTTTGGGAAAATTGCTGCTGGTAATTTTTCACGTACATTAAAAATGAATGTCTGATGTGGATCAAGACATCAAACTCAAGGTTTAGAACACGGAAGAGTACAGCACAGGAATAGACCCTTCGGCCCACAATGTTGTGCTGGACTAAATAAGCTAATGACACCTAATTAAACTAATTCCTTCTGCCTGTACATGGTCCGTATCCCTCCATTCTCAGCATATTCATCTGCCTATCTGAGAGCCTTTAAAATGCCTCTTAGACCTCAAGAGCCTTTTAAATGCCTCTATATCATAATTTTATAAACATCCATAAAATCACCCTTCAGCCTCCTATGCTCCAGCGAAGAAAGTTCCAACCTATCCAGTATCTCCTTATAGCTAAAGCCCTCCAGTCCCGATAACATCCTTGTGAATCTTTCCTGCATCATTTTCAGCTTAATGATATTCTTCCTATACCCAAGCAACAAGAACTGCACACAGTATTCCAAGTGCTGTCCCACCAACATCTTGTACAGTTGTAACATGAGGTCCTAACTTTTTGAGCAGTTATAATGAATCCAGCCCTCCATTGTGCTTCGGAGTCTAGTTCCACCTACAGCAAGCATCACAAGGCACTGTAAGGAAAATCACTCACTCTGTTCCTGCAGATCCCGCAACCCCATTGGTAAGATAAATGAACCAATAACTTGCTGAAGTTATTGACTGAATGATGGCAGTTCCCTTCAGAATTTTAAGATGAGATCACAGTGAAATGCATCTTTTGCGTAGTGTTCTGGGGGCAGCCCACAAGTATCGCCACGCTTCTGGCACCAACATAGCATGCCCGCAACTTCCTAACCTGTACATCTTTTGGAATGTGGGAGGAAACCAGAGCACCCAGAGGAAACCCATGCAGACACGGGAGAACGTACAAATTCATTACAGATAGCGGCTGGAATTGAACTCGGGTTGCAGGCACTGTAAGCGTAACACTAACCGCTACACTACCTTGCTGTACAGACACAACATTCAGCCCAATGTCCGTCCATACACCCATGTACATTTAAGCCCTGAATACACTTAGCACTGAAGAGCCAGTGTTGTCACTTCTTTCACAGCATGAACAAACAGTCATCTCTCATCCCCGACGGTACACATTTTACTAATGGTGCCCAGAGGAGCAGCTGGTGACTACGGGGGTAAAATATTATTCTGTCAACTCTAATCCATTAATATGTAGCCTGTTCAACAACTGAAGCCAGCAGTATTATACTTTACACAGCTAAACTTATCATTAAATTACTCCACTGGGTTTTAAACAATAAAATTTGGAAAAGATTTGGAACTTTAGAGGCAAACAAAGTTAAGCATATGCTTTTGTTCACACGCCATACTTTATTGCAAGAGTGGGCGTTAAGTTTAACACAGACATCCTGCTGATTGTAAACAAACCTCCCTGAGTATTCCTGCATTTTTAATGCCTATTTTTCCATTACACCTCGATTTGAATAGATAAAATAGGATCAGACTGCAGCATATAAAAAGTACAGCATTTCACTACTTCAGTTGCTAGGACTCTAAATTTGGTCATTCTGTGTCATCTGGACTCTTTGTCACTTTATTTATCTATTAAAAAGTTTATTTTTCTACCCAGAACTTCTACTCATGAAACATGGCCCACAGCAGCAAATCAATAAATATTTAAAATCTAATTTCATTAGACATACCAAACTGCATAAAATATAAGCATAGGAAACTGAACATTTTGCTGACCCCTAGATGCTTCAACCCAAAGGCAGCAGCCTCAACAACAACAATAATTTCCATTTAGTGACACCTGCATGTGACAAAATATCCCTAGGCACTTCACAGGAATGTTACTGAAAAAATTGATATTTTCATATTCCTGCAGCATAAAAGAAAACCACTTTGGCTCATTGTGTACATGCTGGCTCACAGAGCAATCTCATTCCCTCACTAAACTTCTCCAGAATCTATTCTCCTCACATTCTCACCAACGTCCTCCAGATTCTACTACTCACCTCCTCACCAGGGACAATTTTCCATGGCCAATTAACCTACCTACTGGAGTATCCAGGGGAAACCCAAGAAGTCACAAGGAGAACATGAAAATTTCACACACAGAGTACCGGAGGTTCGGGTTGAACCTGAGTCACTGAAGCTGTAGGGCAGGAACTCTACTAGCTGTGCCACTGCGATTTATTTGTTGCATTAGGCGATATTGAAACTGATGACCAAAACCTTGCTCAAATAGATAAGTTTTAATAATCACCTCAAAGCAGAAAGGTTTAAGGAGGAAATTCCAGAGCGTTAGCCTTGGAAGCTGAAGGCTCCGCAGCGATTAAATTCGATAATCAAGGTGCTGGAATTTGAGGAGAGAGATGATACAAACAGCATGGGGCAAGATCACGGAGGGATTTGAAAACAGGTGTGAAAATGTTGTCTAAAATATTGCTTAAATAGATCCAGTATAGGTCAAAAAGCACAGATATGATGTGTGAACAGGTCTTGATGCATTAGTAATGAGCAGGAGAGGTTTGGATTCCCTCAAGGTTAAGTAGAACAAGTTGCATGCACTGCTGCAGCATCAAGCACACATGCTTCAGGGAGCGTGGGTTGGTGAGTGGTGGGATGAAGCCCAGATTCTCTAAACAAACAAAAGTGCTTAAAGAATTGCACATTATGTGCTGCCAGCCACTTTCTGTCTCCCTTCCACCTCAACCCCACATCCCCACCTCATAACCATGCATACTCATTTATGTGGTAGAAAGCCTTCCAAGTGAGGAAAAAATCTATAATGTCCACAATCTCTTTGGGTCATCCACAGTAACACAGTGCATGGATACTTGTTACTTTGCAAAATGGAGTTTTCTTTTCTACTTGACCCAGGGAAACAACCCCAAGGCACTTAAGAGTCCCACATACTCCTTAAAATTACCTCAATATTGAAGGAAAATTACATTTCAGGAATTGAGCCTCCCAACACATTTGGTAATTCTCCAGAAGCCCTGGGCAAATCTGGAGGCTTACCAGGTATGTTGGCAGGAGACTCACATTCCTGAGAAGTAATTTACCATTTTGCTTCCATGTGGTGTTGGTAACTTGATCAGGCAATGTTCATCTAAACTTAAACCCTTTCCTGGAATATCATTGCAAAAATTGCTGTTGGAGCTGGCTTGCACATGTTAATCTCTAAAAATGCCTGATTTAAAGTAGTGCACTTTGAATAAAACATTTGAATTAATTTCACCAATCACAATATCTGTTCAATTATAAGCAGCATGTTAGCGAGCAGGACCTGAACACAGCTCACAATCACTGGATATACAGATTTTTTTTAAATTGAGCTCTGCTTTCACCTCTCCATTCAAAAGTTGTTGAACCCTGCATTCCCTCAATAGATCCTGTGTCCTTCTGGATATAGGGAGACATTTATCCTTAGTTGCAAGAACAAAACACATTTTGGACACCTGTTGTACCCAGTTTCACAAGGTTGGATACAGAGGTGGGTATGCCTGACTTCAACTTCCACATGAGTTTCACACTCCTCAATATTTTTAACTCCAAACCCCTCATGCCAATTAAGGGGACCAATTGCAGTCACCATAACTTCAGCTCCTCTAACTACTACTGGCTGCATCAAACCTACACTCATCATTCCTGTGCCCCAGTGGCTGTAGGTACCCAATGCATCTAATTCAATATTTGCAACGTTGTGATTTCCTTTCAAGGCCCAGCCCTCTCTATCTCAGTTACCTACTCTTGCTGTGCAGCTATCTGAATACTTATCATTCCTCCAACTCAAGCCTCATGTTTATTCCAATACATAATGACATTTAAAAGACATTTGTATAAGTAGATGGATAGGAAAGGTTTAGAGGGATATGGGCTAAACACAGGCAAATGGGACTAGCTTAGGCTCCTTGATCGGCATGGATCAGTTGGACCGAAGGGCCTTTTACCATGCTGTATTACTCTATGACCTCATTATACCATTGGTCGCCCAACCTTTATCTGTCTAGGCCCCAGGCTCTGAGATTTCCTACCAAAACTTCTGTAGCTTTCTACCTCATTCTCTTTAAACCAATCATCTTTAAAAGCTTTCATTCCCCCCTTACTATCTTCTTCATTGCTCTGCGTCAATTTATGACCAATTACACGAATGTGAAGTGTCGTCTTATTTTTTTCAGCTTGGAAGATGCAATATAAATGCAAAAGCAAAGTAGTTGCTGGAGGTAGAAGGTATAAATAGAAACCTGAGAGTGACAGAGTGATGGATCTAGTAGAACTGCCAGCTTACAGCCCAAGTTCAGTCCTGACCTCCAGTACTGTCTGTGTGGAATTTGCACGTTCTCCCTGCTGTCGCAAGGGCTTTCTCTGGTGCTCTTATTTCCACCCAAAACCCAAATACGTGAGGGTTGGTAGGTTGATTGTCAACTGTAAATTGCCCCTTGTGTGTAGGTGAGTGGTAGAATCTCGGATGAGTTGATGGGAACTTGAGGAGAATAAAAGCAAGATCAGTGTACATGAGTGCTTGATGGTTGACTCAGACTTGGTGGGCAGAAGGGCCTGTTTCTGTGCCATTGACTCTATGAAATCCTAATCAGGTCATGCAGCAACAATGCGAAGAACGAGTTCCAGTTTGATGACCATTCATCAAAATTAGGATTAGTTAGAGTAAACCAAGCTTTAAAGTGCAGAGACAGATGAGGAGAGAGCACAGAGGAAGGACCAGCTGGAAGGCAGGAGAGATTAAATGATAACATGGGTAATAGGATAAACAGGGGTCAAAGTATATCTGCAAAATAATTATCATAAATTACAAAGGAACAATGCAATTTCTGGAAATATGAAATAGAAATGCCAGAAGTTCTGATTATATGAAATTGTTAAGTCTGGGAGACGGCAGTATCCCTAGTCAGAAGAGGTGCTGTTCCTCAAGCTTACATTTCCTCTTTATTGGAACAGCATAAGAGGTCAAGGACCAAATTCAGACTGTTCATGGGAGGAAGAAATAAAAAGACATTGCTCACCCTATTTTTCTCTCCACAGATGCTGCCTGACCTGCTAAATCTTTTCAATACAAATCCAAGTTGTTTATTTAATGTACAAAATGTAGGAATATTTTTCTACTTACACAGTCTTCTCTAGGCACACAATCTGGCTTTTTCTTGGTCTTAAATTGTTGAATTAGTGAAGGTAACTTTACTTCAGAATGAATGAACTTCCTCTTCTGACCCTTCTGAGAGCAGTAAACATTTCCTTGCATCTCAGGTATCACACAAGCCAAGAACACTCCAAGACACCGTCGTGTTACTCTGGGCATTTATTTTTTCAGCCAGCCATCAAAACAGCACCCTTCACAGCAGTTACATAAAAATTTAAATCTTTACTTCCATTGCAGACATCTGCAAGCTAAAGCTGTTTAGTAATAGACAGTTTTATTATACTGGTCAACTGGGAATCTGAACTCTCAGATTTCATTGCACTATTTTAGACTAGGTGAACTTTTAATGAGGTAGATTCAAATTGGGAGCCTAAAAAGGTTTAGAACAATTTTAGAAACTTGTGTTTCATCTCACTTTACTGCTACCTTCACATATTTCCAGGCCTGAAGGACATTACAATGAATTTTTGTTTACAAATACCACTGTTTAGAAAAAGCAGGTCTTGAACTGAGGAGCAAACACTTAAGAACTTGCAAGAAAGTCTATTTCTCTTCAAAGTTAAATAAGTTAAAACCCATTATATCCACGCAAATATCAATAAATTCAAATTGTTTATAGGACAGTTTTGAAAAGATAGTAACTGAGCCATCACTTTTATTAATTTAAACATCTTTGGGATAATCTTACAACTTATCATATCTTTGCTCTGTTTTAATACAGATTCATCACATTCAACACCTGGGTATCTGAGATGCCATAAATTGTGATTGGCAAAACAGCATTACCTTATGTTTGAAAAGATATCATGAATGCTGTCTGTTGATAATGCAGTTGACAACACATCTATGTTATTATTTAGTTGACCACATCCAAAACTACAAACATCCGTTAAAAAATTAAAACTATAAAAGCTGCATTAAAGTGTCAACACCCAACTGGTTTTCTCTTGTTTTATTTATCTTTCATTGTTTAAGCAACAAGCCCATGGGTTAGAATTCTTAGAACAGCACAGGAACAAGCCCTTCACCTACAATATTGTACTGAAGCTAATTAAACTAATGTCTTCTAGTAAAATCCATATGCACAACCTTCATTGGTCTGAATCACAAACTATGGTACCATTCAACCACAGTAAAAATGACCTTCAATAATGCTAAAGGCTCATATTGTGCATTATTTAAAAGGCACACCTCACCTGTGGTCATAGGCAGTGCTGAAGAATTCTCTGCAAAACAAACCTCAACTAAATGGACCAGAACTGACATCACACCATTTCAGATTGTTGCCTTTCAAAATTGAGTGGCCAGAAGAAATGCTGTAAAGAGGGAAATGGATTCATGTTCATAAGATCAAAATGAATAAAACAATAGGAGAGTAACATCTGACAAAAGAGGTTACACTCAGGACATGCAGTTGCCAAGGAACTGTTTGTAAGGGAATTACCCTGAATGAACCCCTGCAAATTTTTGGAGCCTTGGAATGCAGCCAAATATTCCTTCCAGGTGTAAATGTAAAATATATATTTATCCATAGAACACTACAGCACAGGAAACAGGCCATTCAGCCCTTCTAGTCTCTGCCAAAACTTTATTCCGCTAGTCCCATTGACCTGCACCCAGTCCATAACCCTCCAGACCTCTCCCATCCATGTATC
>JARFYF010000058.1:17061438-17071519 GCA_030265395.1 Rhina ancylostomus | reverse complement strand
TAATAACTCATGTGATCTCACCAGAATTTAAATAATGAAGTACAGAATAGCCATGCCATCATGAACTTTCTTTTGTTGTGGGGAAACAAAATGCACTCTGGGGGAGGAAGAAGCTCTAAGTCTGTGACACATAACCTGCAGACTGAATTAAATTCAGTTGGTCAGCGGAAGTTGTGTCGTTATAGCAATATAGTTTCAAAAAATATGCATAATTCTTTGCTGTGAAGATACAACTAGATTTTTGAAAAATTTACTAGAAAGATCCATTACTGTTTAATGGAAGACCATTTTTCAAAATTACCAATAAATCTATTTGAGAATGGGTATTCTTCTTTCTCAAGATATTCACAGAGAAAATGGAGAAGGAAGGATTTGAAGTTGGTTCAGTGGTTTATTGGCAATCATTGTATTGACACAGCTGTTCAGAAAATAACAGTCAAGATCTAAAGCTATTCAACAAATATTTACTTTATCAACATTAGCATATTTGCACTTTGGTGTGATTCAATATTTTCAGGACTTGGTATATTGATTCATTTCAGTATAATTACAAGATATGAAACAACATTATTGACCCTGACACTTACTTCAATACTATGGAGCACACAGGCACATCCACAGGTCTAAAAACAAGCCCCCAAATATTATGATTAAGTTGAGAAGTTTTATAACAAAACACTTTGGTCTTCAAAATGTTTGCACATCTGAATAGTTCTGGCCAGAACGACATATTAAGAATTTACATAACATTCTTTGAGACAAGCCCAAGAAGCGAGCTGCCAAATTTGTATGAGAAGCTAAAAAATATTGTTATGGATTGGTGGAAGTTTGTTTCCATGGATACAGCTGGACTGCTGACATGACTGGTATTGTGATAAGATAAAGCTAAATATAGCATTCCTACATGCTGTTCCTTACCTTTTCAGTTCAGTTTGATCTCCTGTTACAATCAGTTAAATATTGAAATTTCTTAAAACATTTCATATGTACAATTAATGAAAAGCATGTCGTACTCTGCAAATTACACAAACTAGATCATTATGTATCAGTTGGATCATTCATCATTTCATGTGTTCTTGCATTTTACCTTATTTCAGACTGAATCATTTTGTCATTTCAGACTGAATCATTTTGTTATCCAACATATTATCTTACAGATAAGTAATCCTCATGACTATTAATAAAAAGACAAATAATCTTTATAAGAGTGTAGCAAACATTAAATAATTTGGGAGTACAAGGCATAGAATGAATTTTATGAATGGAACTGTGATCTGGTAGAGCACTGCTGCAGATCAGATTTGTTTGTTACTGATTATCTTATTCTCTACATTAAAAATGAATGACACATTACTGAATATTTTGAGAGAAAGAAAATCACAAGGAAGTGGAAAATTTGCTTGTGGTTTACTGAGGGGCGTTCAGAGAAAAGCATTAACAAAAATAGTACATTTTAAACTAATTTTACTCATTTCAATGATGTAAATGAAAAGCCATTTAGAAATTCCCCAAAGATAAAATCTGTAGAAAGTGCAATTATTTCCAACACTCAATAACATAAGAGGAAAAAGCTAAAAACAGAAATTGCTTAGAAGATAGAAAACAAATAATCTCTCACAATCTTTTGGGACCTTTGAAAATGTAATACAGGTATTACTGAATGACCTTTACACCTCTGTTAAAAGAATGCTTTGTTTTTGTAGCTTGAAAGCTCAGTTTAACAATTATAGATAAATTAAAACACACATTACCCTGGCATTATTTTAGTATGATAAATTTAGGAATGCATTTATTGAAAGTAAGTCATTTTTCCACAATCAAATAAAAAGAATTTTCTTCACAGGGTTTTTTTATTTCAGACACATTTTGAAATGAATGACATGGATTTTCCTTTCAAATGCTTTGCTATCTTAAAAAGTATAACCATTGCTTTGTATTTCTGTGATGAATTGAAACATTTGGCCTGTTGACTGGATTAAAGAAACACTTGCAGTTAACTTTACTTTTCCATAAAATTATGACCATCAAATCATGCTGTTTATTTCGATCAACAAAGGCAGTTCTGTTGCACGATTTCATCAAATTTTTGTCATTCCCTTTTACTATTCCTACCTCATAATGCCAAAGCCTCTCCAGCCATGAAAAGCAAGTTGAATGGAGACTTCTTCACATCCTCAGAATCTATTACAGCCGTATGCTTTGTCCAGCAGGAGGCATATTTTTACGGGACATGAAGGACGAATGTCAATTTAGTTATTTGTATTATGATTGTTAATATTACTCACTGCTTGGCTGGGTTCTATCGATGCATCTTGCTTGAAAATGAGTTCTATCTGTGTTACAGTTGTAAAATCAATGGCCCTGATTGCACGGTTTGGGATATTAAACTTTAAAGCTTTACAGAAGGCAATGTATTTTAGTTTTCAATAATTTGTAATGTATCTCAATATACTGTCCATTATCACTGAATAGCATTGAAAACAGGTTTTATGTATTTACTTATTGTGCATATTGAACAAAATTGCATAATGTTTACAGATTAAGGTTGATGATTGCCTGATAAATGTGTTGTACCTGATCTCTACAGTTGGTCTTGATTTCCAAGGTGAGGAATTGAATGACATTGGAAAAAGTTTGTTGTCTCACCTTGTTATCATAACCGTAGAATTCAATCAAAAATAGCCGCATCTCTTTTGCCTTAGCACATACCCATAGGATCCAATTTTGTGACTGGCTGGAAGTAGATGAATCTAAGATAACAATAGAAGATGTTGAAAATACTCACCAGGCCAGGCAGTATCTGTGAAGAAAGAAGAGTTAAAGGTACAGGTCATTGAAAATTAAAACAATTCTTTGTTCCTCAACTAATTGAATGTAGATGTTGTTGATAGAAACCTTTACGGCAAATACAGGTGGAAGCCATTGCTAAGATTTGGTAAGGCTTTTGGAAACCAAGATGGAACATGGGCAAATATGATAACTATAATTTTCCAATATGATAGGAGTAGTGAATGGGAGGAGGGAGGTCCTCTACTTTCAGGGCCCAAGAAGCCCTATGGGTCCGTAGTTAAGCATCAGTGACAAGAGATTGCAGACTAAGTCAACACCAGTGGCCTTGCTAGTAGAGCTGCTGCCTTACATCGCCAGAGACCCACATTTAACCCTGGCCTTCAGTGCTGCCTGTGTGGAATTTTCACTTTCTCCTTGTGTCTGCACGGGTTTCATCCAGGTGCTCCGGTTTCCTCCCACAACCCAAAGATATCCGCGTTGGTAGGTTAACCGGCCACTGTAAATTGCCCCTTGTGCATAAGTGAGTGGTAGAATTTAGAGAGAGTCAATGAGGATGCAGGGAGAAGTTTAAAAAATGGGATTAATGTGGGATTAGTGTAAATGGATGATCAATGGTCAGTGCGGACTTGGTGGACCAAAGGGCCCATTTCTGTGCTCGATGACACTGATACAATGTCCCAGTCAGTTTAATGATCTCACATGTGTTGTCAAGGTTAGTGATGACATCACTATTTCCCAAGAACTATGCCAGTAAGCTCATGCAGTGCAATACACCTTTCATAAAATGCACTCCAATCATTCACCTAACAAGTACCTTTATCAATAACAACTGCTATCTCACATTCCTGCACTCCAACAAACTTTCACACATTTACCATTACTCCAAGCTTCATATTTTCCATCCTCTCCACACAGCTAATCAACTGTGGCAGGCACGTCACATATTTTATTTTATTCATTCAAGGGATGTAGGCTTCACATGCTGAGTCATGTTTGTCCATCCCTAATTGCCCTTGAGAAGATGGTGGTGAGCTGGCTTCTTGAACTGCTGCAGTCCTTGAGGTGTGGGTATATCCACAATGATGTTAGAGAGAGAGTTCTGGGATTTTGATTCACCAATGGTGAAGGAATGGCAATATATTTCCCAGCCAGGATACTGTGTGGCTTGGAGGGCAACTTCCAGGTAGTGGTGTTCCCATGCTTTTGCTGCCCTTGTTCTTCTTGCTGGTAGAGGTGGTGGGTTTGGAAGGTGCTGTCCAAGGAGCCTTGGTGATTTTCTGCAGTGCATCCTGTAGATGGTACAAACTGCTGCCACTGGGTTTCAATGGTGGAGAGAATAAATGGGAGAATACCGTCACATTCACCTCTTCCATGCAGGAGAAGATGGCACACAATACACAACATCATCAAATGGGTTAATGAAGAATGCCTACATTCATGAGCTCAAGGCTTAGAGGAGAGCGGACTGGCGATCATTACTGTGCCTGTCACCTGTGTGGCTGTAACTACAGCTGCAGTCATTTGCCAGGTGTCCAGTATTCACTACAAGGGTCTTCCGAATGTGACTGCAAATAATTTACACATACAGAGAATGAAAATTCTTGAGCTTCTAGCAGAGATTTGATTGGAACCCTTGAGACTATTTGGGTGTAGTACACTACTACTTGGGCCATTGGGGAGTTCAGACTGCAAACTTCCTCTCAAGCTATTTACCAAAGAAAAAAATTAATACATTCCCTTTCCTTAAGAGGAGAGCATCCATATCCTCCCTGATTCAGTAGCTGGCAGCTTAATGGTATATTTTGGTAATGTCAGTAGCAAACAAAACATTTAGGGCCACTACATTGCTGATGTGACTCTTTAGCTGCAGAACTTTCAAGCTCTGTCACCACCTTCCTTGAGAACCTGGGTCTCCAATTATCACTTCACATAGAGGTTCATGGACACATCTTGAGCCCTCTGAATTGTCTCATAGGACAGCCACTCCCTGTAAGAGCTCCTCTCCATTTTATCAAGCCTCTTTTCCTTGCTTAGGCTTGTCATTTATGTTCTTTCCCCTTCTACCCTACCATGTTAGTAGCCCAACATAATGATCTCCAAATCCCTCATGTGAGCCAACGAAAGCAGTGCCTGGAAATTCCATGAGTCCATCCACAGCAGTCTGCATCCAGATGGCAGAATTTTGGTTCTCAATCAAAAGGCTTAACAAATTTCTCTCCAATGACCTGAACTCCTACTCAATCTGTAAGCCTTTGAGGATCCCTTTAAATAACACCTTTCGAGGTTTCTTCACTTTGCCAAATGCCAGGTTTCCTGTACGTGATCAACACATGGTGTTAACTGAATCATCAGAGCCCAATTTCACAGGGTTGGTTTCAGATGTGTACAGCACAGGCTTTGCATCACAGATCGGCTACTCTGCATACTTCTGACGTGCACATACAATACATGCCAATTTGCAGAGCAATGTGAGTCATGCTAAAAATGTGCGCTAGCAATTCCTAATTGAAGTTGGAAGCTAATCAGCACAGTAGTTGTACTGAAGAAACCAATGCTTTATTACACAATTTTGCATCCTCTGTGTGCAAATCTGATGGAATCCATGTTGACACATTAACATGAATAAATAATGGATTGTAGCCAATCTGCCCAAAAAATTTGCAAATTCTTGCTGGATTGAAGCCAAAGCAAATTTGAGTTCAAGTCTTATTTGCATGCCACTAATAGGCTGTGGGGTTCAGTGCAGTCCCTGCTACAGCTCACTCATTGTGGTGGCAGCATATTAGTTGGCTCCAAATCTGAACCTGTGACCACGTCTTGGGAGGGGATCACAATTCCTTCAGACAAACTGAGACCAAGAAGGGTACTTCAATGGGAGTACAGCAAGCAAGAATATATTTGATGGGCCTAAGGTGAGTAATACTGCTTCTCCAAGGGCCACAAAGATAAAAGCTGAAAATTTCCTGGAGTAATGTTCAATTGGCCTATAGTCCTTTTAATGATCACTGGTTAGTTGTTTCAGTGCCAGCAAAAACTTGGCAGAGTATCCATGGCTTATTTATACCTGAACTTTCCATTTGGGATTTAAATATTATCATAGGTCTATTATTTGTACATGTAAGCAGTCTTCAGCTTGTTTCAGGAACCAAACTCCTCAGTCATTTACAGACTCACCTGTGTAATGCAATAGGCCAGTCTTGGACATCAAAGGGGGAAACTGAGCTGCTTTTTCCCAACCCCATCCAGCTTCTTACCTGTGTGTTTTGATGTGTGCACAGGAATGGCTGAGTGTAGGCACATTCGTCACAAAAGTTAATTTTAGTTTGTTGTGATAATGCTCTGGTATATATTTTGATGAACCATGAATTTATTGGTCAGTCCTGAAATGTTAACTGTTATTTGATTTACCACACAATTGAGCTACTGTTGTTGATGAAATATAAAAGAATGAAAATAAGATGTCTGTAACTTAAGTGAAAGAGTAAAAGATTGTGCAATGCATAAGTTTTTAAATGTCAAACAAAACTGATATTTTACCCAATCCATATGGTATGTCTACAAACATATTAAATACTAGTGACACTCCTGCAATATCAGAGGAAGAAGTGGTAATAATTAGGAATGCAAATACTCACGAAGAAGATTTAAGAAGAAATATTAATGTTTGAAGAATTAAAAAGTAATAATAATTGCACAATATTGTTTGGTTCATTGCACACTATCAGGTTTGTCAATGAGGACTAAATATAAATTTGTTACAATCTAAAATAAAAGTAGCAGTAACACTCTGCCTAATTGATAGAGCTTGATATTACTCTCATTCTGAATTAAGTTCGAGGGAGAGTTACAATGGCAAGTTTATGTTACCTGACTGTAATCCAGAGGCCTGCATTAAACATGGTCAGATATGATTTCAAGGGCAACTGGGGAACTTAAGTTAGTTAAATAAATCTGGAATAAAGGTGCGGTATCAGTAATAGTAATAATAAAATGGAGATGGTGATTCCAAAATCTCATCTGGTTTACTGATGTCTTTTCCAAATCATTCTTACCTGTTGTATATGTAATTCCAAAACTAATGTGGTTGATTCTTAATTATTGTCCGATGTGGCAAAAGAAACAACTCAGTGTCATCACCACCTTCTTAAAGGGATGGGCAATAAATGCAGTCTTACTATTGGCATCTTTGAGTTGATGGTTTTTAAAGCTACTTTATGTGTGAAAACATGATACCATTAACTTCTTCGTTTCTGGAATCTATGATTATGAATGAAGAGGAAATTCACCTGGACAGTAAGTCAGCTGTACAGATTCAGATGAATTTCTCAGCACCTGTTTTGGTCAGTCAAGGGCCGCCAGCCATATTAAATTCAGTGGTGCTTGGGTCCCATGGTATTGAGTACTGGTGAATTGGTTTTATGCTGAGAAAGGCTTTTCTTTGGCACCCTGTTAAAGCAGAGTGCAATGAAGATATTGTGTCAGGGGCCGGGCCTGGGGTGTTATGGGAGAGAGACAGTAAAGGTTAGGTGGGGTTGCTGAGTACTGTGAATCAGAAGGGTGACAGGGAGAGGATCAGATGTTGGTGACTGCTGCTTCAGGGGGCTGTGATCTTTGATTAACATTGAAAAACAATGAGGCAGAAAATGTATTTGGGTGGTCATAATTGGGATTCAGTGAGTTGAGGGCCTGCAATAAGCATTCAAGAATCTCACAGAGTCCAGGGCTTGTGACCAGTAGTTACTGGGAGTTTGACGATTGCAGGCCTGTGATCAGCAGTCAGGGGAATCTGCAGGTGGTGATCAGTAGTTGGAGGAACATGGTGAGCCTGGAGCCTGTGATCAGCAGTTGTGTTGGGCAGGGTAGTGGTTCAGTCAGTTGGAGTCCTGTCACTGGCACTTGGGGGAAAGTTGGTGAGTTCAGGCCTGCAATCTATGGTAGAGGATGGTCATGAATCAATGCCTTGAGGTAGTTGGGTCAAGTCAGTGGTGTCAGACCTGGTGGCTGGTGATTGAGGCCTGGTGTTGAGATTGGGCGATCAGGACCTTGTAATAGATTAATAGGATCAAGGCCGGCATGTTGTAGTCAGGTTGTCAGATTGTTACCTTGTGGGGGAAGGCACTGCTGAATCAGGTGATTAGGACCTGGGGATCAGAAGTGGGAGATGAATTTGAGATAGGCACCAATATGTGAGGGATGTGTGAGACTTGGACCAGGGTGGAGGTAATTGGTCTAGCTTTGTCAGCTGGGGGAATGATAGTTGTAAATGTGGAGGAAGAATTGGGGCTATTATCATGGTTAGTGGGGGGAGAGTGGGGGCCCTAAGGACACCCAATAAATGTCTTAAAGGGGACTTACCTTAGTGGGGTTCACAGCTTCAGACTGAACTACATCATTATCTCTATCTCTGGGTTTGATGCAGAAAATGTCTCCACCACTCCTCTTTGCTTCATGACAGGAAGTGCCCAGTCAAATTTCCAGAGTGGTACTCTTTTCCTAGAAGCTATTGCTATATCATTCTACTTCAGGGAACATTAATTTCCCTATGGGTAACATTGAAAACTGCAGTGCTACGCAACTGAATTTCTAGTCAAGGATTTCCAGCATAATTTCAGTGAAGTGAATAAGATACTGGTTAAAAGGTAAATGGGATGCTTGAAATAAAAACAGAAAATGCTGGACATATTCAGTAGGTCAAGAGCATCTATGATGAGAGAAACAGTCAAAGTTTCATATTGATGATCTTTATTAGCCATGGCAGAGAATTTAAGAACAAGGAGGTAATGCTTGAACTATGTATGGCATTAAGTGCTTCATACAGTTCTGGTTACCATATTACAGGAAAGATGTGATTGCAATAGAGAGGATATAGAGGGTATTTACAAAGATGTTGCCAGAACAGCTTTGGTCTTGCTTTAGATTTTTTAATATAACAAAATTATTCCAATTTATTTGCTATTAATCAATTATTATTTTTGGTTACTAATATAGGGTATTGTGATTTCAGTGTGATTTAAGACAATGTATTTAGAAGTTTTTCATCTTTTTGATTCATGTACTTGGTATTTTCTTTGTGGAGTTAATAAAAATATTGTAAAAGAAAAAAAGAAAGAACGGGAAAACTCCAGCTATGAGGAAAAATTGAATAGGCCAGGGATTTTTTCTTTGGAATAGAGATGGTTGAAGGGAGACACAACTGAGGTGCATAAATTTATGAGAAGCCCAGACACAGTAAACTATAACAACTTGTTTTGCTAAGTAGAAGAGTCAAAAGCCTGAAGACCATTGATTTAAAACAATTGGTCTAAGTACTAGTTGGGAGATGAGGATTTTTTTTCACCAGAAGGTGGTAGCAATTGGAAACTCACTGGTAGGATGGTAGAACCAGAAACCCAATTCACATTCACACAGAACTTAGATGTGTACTTGAAGGGCTGTGACCAATACAGCCACAGATCTGGTGCTGGAGGGTGTGGTTAGATTGGTTAGCTCATTTCAATAAGCACAGACATGATGGGCTGAATCGTCTCCTTCTGTGTCATAAATTTTCTGTGATTCTAATTAGTATTATTAATAGTAACTTACTTACTACAATGTAGAAGGAAGCCATTCATCCTATCAGGGGTGTGCTGGCACCCAAGATAGCAATCTCATCTCTCCCATTACCCGCTCCTTATTTTCCCAGCAATTTATTTTTGTTCATGTGTGTTAACAGCTTCTCTTTGATTATTTTGCCACTTACTTGCACTAAAGGATTATTTACAGTACCCAATTAATCTACATTTTTGGGATGTAGGAGGAAATCAGAGCAGAAACCCACATGGACACGTGAAGAGTAGAAACAGATAGCACCGTATGTCTGGGTCAAACCCAGGCCCCAGGAACTGTGAAGCCACAGGTCCACCTGCTGTGCCACCGTGCCAACGACAAAGGGAAGCTTGCAGCACAAAGATCATATAATTACCTGGATGTATTCCAGATCTGCAATTATATCCAGCAAATTCATAAAACAAAAGATTGGCATACTGAAAATGACCAAAACGGGAACAGTGAGGAATACTTCCCTCTGTCCTCCCTTTGTTTTTCCTTATCCTACCGACCCTATCACCCCTTCTCTTTCCCATCCCCATCCTCTCAATCTAACCATCACCCACATGTACCTCCCTTCCAGTTCCCCTCCTCATCTCCTTCCCTTTATTCCACGGTCCACTGTCCTCTCCTATTAGATTCCACCTTTTTTCAGCCCTTTGATGTTTCCACCTATCACCTCCCAGCTTCTTACATCATTCCCCTT
>JARFYF010000058.1:16946943-16957504 GCA_030265395.1 Rhina ancylostomus | reverse complement strand
CAGCATGGAATCCATGTGCTGGACAACAAGGCATTAATGGAGCCAAATTGAGGGCTAGAACTCAGAACCATGACAGAAGTCAAAAGTATTGCTGGGAGATATGCTGCAATTTAAGTGTTTCAAACTGAAATTGCCTAATATGTTATGAAAGAACCCACTATTAAATTTATAGAATTATTTTAAGCCACAGCTGACTTTCTCTGTTGTAAATTTGCTTAATTGATCAGCAAGTAACTATTGAACCTTGATTGTTTCCTATGAATCTGGAAGATTCTTTTCTGCAAGTTTTTTTATGCAAGAGCTTTTTAAAAGCTATGTGTGATTGTGAGGCAGTATGAATAGCAAAATTCAGAATTTAAAATGAAAGCAGAAAAGCTGGAAATGCTAAACAGATTAGGCAGCATTCATAAAGGGTATCGGTTTATTCCAGAAGATGGTTTTAGTTTAATGTTTTATCTTTATAATGACAAAACTGGGCATACACGTAACACTCTTTACCTGCTTGTGTTATCATACAAGTTTTTAAAAATACATTTTTGTAGTCTTCCCAAATGAAAATACTTGTTTTTATTTGCTTTATTTTGGTCAGGTTTTCAAATGGTCCAATTTTTCTTTTGACATTCCTCTTAAATGCCATAGAGTCATAATTGTATAGCACAGAAATAGGCCCTTTGGCCCCCAACGTCCATGCCAACTTATTTTGCTCATCTGCATTAATCCCATTTGTCCGCATTAGGTCTGTATCGAATGCCTTGCCTGTTTAAGTGCCTGTTGAGATGTCTCTTAAACGTAGTTTGGCATGGGAAATCTCACTATATCAGAGGCAGTAGATAAGTGTAAATTGCCATTGTTCTTCTTGTTCATTTTCAGTACAGAGTGGTATATAACTTTACATGATCAAAAGTCAACTCACTTGTACATGTAATGATTTAGCAAAGTCAACCAGATTGTATTAGGAGAAATGGCATGTGGAGGTGTGGGGGAGAGAAGTATTGCTAATTTCAGTAGCTCCCTGAAAACGTATGGGGATTACAATAAGGAATTAATCACCACCAATCCATAAACTTTGTATTGCCTGCTCATTTGCATAATAGCTATATAATTTTAGCCATGCTATTAGTTTGCTGCATGTCAGACAGTGTCAGTGAGTGTCAGACAGCACAAAGTTAGCCTACCTCAAGCCAACCTGTGTCATTTAAAAGGGGTATGCATTGTGGCTGAGAGGTGGATGGGAATTTTTTTTTATATCACATTTAATTCATTGAGCTGTAGTTTTGGAGGAGAGTTGGCTCCAAGATCCCCTGCACTTGAGTTCTATGGCCAGGAAAGAGGTAAGCAAGAGAAATGTGATCAGTCTGCAAGGATGTAGGAGTCTCTGAGATAAACTCTAAAGGCAGTAGCAATGGATTCTGTCAATGCAGAGCAAGACGAGGAATTTAGATCTAATGTTGCAAGAAATTCAGTGACATGGAAGTAGTCAAGACCAGTGAAAGTTTCTTCAAATGCCATATATCAATTGCTCCATGAGCTTGAAAGATGCTACTTAATTCACCACAACTACATTGCATAACAACATGCCATCTCCAGCAATTTGGACCCATATCTAACAATCAAAAGTTAACCTTGGTCTTGCACACTTTACCAGAGCTGCACACCCCTTAAACCTAATTTACAGTTTGCAAACATCCACCAAACAGTTTGAGCTATGCTTATTATCACAGTTCCCCCTAGTGACCTGATTATCATAGAGGAGAGGGTGTTTGTCAGCAATGGAGCAGCTATTATTGAGGTCAGGATCAGTTTTGGGACACCATTGAAGATGATGGTCTTCCCTTGAAAAATTCTGTTCATCTGATTCCACTTCTAGTTCATCCCTAATTTTTGTCTGATTTCCAAGCTGCAGATGCTCTAGATCGGCACCTCTTAATTGCTCTGCCTCTCTTTACCACACTGTTACAGTATGCCTTTTCCTTTCAGTTAGACACGAATCACACCCTGCCAAGGTAATGAAAGAAGAGAATAAAGATGCACTATATATTAATTTCAACAACTTTATAGAATTCCAGAAAGATCAAATATTTGTAGAATTTTAGCAACATTCAGTGGAAATAATCAGCAACTTAACTAGAAGGTGGTTGATGTTTGCTTAGAATTATACTGGAGGGAAGTCTTCTCTGCTGTAAAGACATGTTCCACTAAGTGAAGTT
The DNA here is from genome assembly GCA_030265395.1 of Rhina ancylostomus. Classification (NCBI taxonomy): domain Eukaryota; kingdom Metazoa; phylum Chordata; class Chondrichthyes; order Rhinopristiformes; family Rhinidae; genus Rhina; species Rhina ancylostomus. The sequence goes on along the minus strand of JARFYF010000058.1, from coordinate 16,955,297 downwards.
AAGAAAGGACCTCAGATGGACTGTTAAGCTCCAAACTGTAGTAAGGTGTCTCATCAGCATTACACAAACTGTTGTTACAGTCTTCCAACTCTTTGTGCCTGCACTCATGTGAAAGCCCTTACCAATTTGATGAAAAAAAATTCTGCAGATGTTGTAAATCTGAAACAAAAGCAGAAAATGCCAGAAAAACAACAGGTTGGGCAACCTCCATGGATGTTGATGTTTTGGGTCTGCAACCCTTCTGGAATTCAAGTAATACGTGATCACTTTGTAAAGAAGCAAAGTACAAATGAATGTTTACAATGTTAACATGCATGTTAGGAAAGTCTATTGGATGGTTATCTCTATATGGGGATGAGGATCTCTTGGGTATGTTAAATTCAGATCGAGTTTGAGGCTTGGGAGAGGAACTGGATGTTTACAACCAGGTTAAGATATTTTGACTATCTAGAGGAAGCAATGGCAAAATGGATGGTGAGTGTCAAAGGCAGTTTAATAGTTCAACTCCATCGCTGTGACAAAAAAAATCCATGAGCTCTGTATTTGTTAGAGCTGAGACAAAATGGTCAGAAGAAAATTTTAAGGTGCTTGATAGTCAAGAAAAATTGCTATTTTTCTTTCTTGCATTATTCTTGTTTAGTAAATAATTTTGTAAAGGCAAGTTAGAACCAATAAAGCTTAATGTGGTTCCCTTCTGGTTCATGCTCTAAAATCATGAGCACAGGATCCTTGATGTAATGAAATATTCTGTCTGCGAAATACTTGGGAATGCCATTATTGATATTTCATTGATTACAAGGGCCAAAGAAACTTATGATATTCACTTCATTGAGATGGATTTGTAACCAGAAGCAAATAAAGGGAACTTGAGGTAGCATCATGTTTTGGCAGTGCAAGAGATGGAATGGTTAACATTAAGGAATGCATTGCTCTTAAAGACCTGGCTTGCAATTATAAATACAATGGAATCAAAATTTAGGAAAATGCTTTCCTTAAACAGGGGTATGATGCTGTTATTTGTGATGTGGAATCCCGGTTTTCATTGTATATTCCTTCTGATTTAAAATAAATAGGATTACATTTGAAGTAATAACCTACTTTTACAATTCAATACTCCAATTCAAGTTTTTAAACCTGCATATTTATCATTGAGCAGTATTATACAATGCAAAATAAAAATCTTTGTAACATATTGTTTTATTTTTGCTGCACATCACATGATTTGATGTTATATTTTGTGCCACAATTTTCAGTGGAATATTTCAAACAATTGTTCAGTTCTTTTCATTAGAGATGAATTATACATCTTTTATTTTGGATTTGAATACTTCAAAAATTATATTTTATTGCATACTTTTATGTACTTTTGTGTTGATTAAACAAGTTATCTTACCCATTAGTGAGTTATCATCAACACTGTTTCAACTTTGAGAGGGTACAAAAAATGTCCCAGGGTTATTTTTATGTGTAATAATATTTATTTCAATTTTGGGATTTGTGGGAGGTTTTTTTTCCTTTGACTTGAGTGACTACAGTGCAGTTAAATAAAAGCTCCAGTGTTTTGTGGAAAACATTTTAATTTTTAAAGGACAGGGGACTTAAACATCACAGCAGTGATGCTTTAATTCTCACAGAGCTTTTTAGTAAACACAACAGGACCGTGTAAGAAGGTGTTAATAACAGGGAATAAAGCTATATACAATTTCGCCTGCAGAAGAGGCATTTACTGTGGCTATTTGTAGTTCAGTGTGGGTGTAAGACTGACGAAAATAATTGGATCCATGTCATCCACGTGTTGCCAGAAGGCACTTATTACACTGTTTATACAAGTTCTTCAACAATACTTTTGCAGTATTTTTCCACTTGGAAATATTCTTGAGCTTTTTATAGTTCAACCTGAAACTGCCCACTCTAATTAGTGGAATCACTGTTATGTAAGATAGATACTTGTGGAGGAGGCACTTTGTATTTCTGCATCATATGTAGTCTCAGGTGCACTCTCACAACAGTGTGACTCTGTTGCTGTTGGTCTGTCTTTTACATCAGAGAGAATGTGCTTATTACATAGAGAATGCAAAACTCAATGTAGGTGTAATTCACTGCAAAAACTATTTTTTCTCTCCGATGTCAACTTGCTGCAATATTTGGAGAAAGAAGCAGTTGATATTAAAGTAGATGTGTTCAATTATTAAAATATAAATGGTTACAGAATGAGAGGCTGAAGCATTGTGTTCTTCCAGTGATCTACTGTCAATGCATGATGCAGTTTCTTCACTTAAGTGTGCCTTAGACAGTTCTGGAGGCATAATACTGTTATAAAAGGAGCGTACCCATGCCATGCACCAACTATTTAAGGGCCCTTGAGGACAGGTGATTGAGCTTGACAAGGCTGCCTTTTAGTGTATGTGCCTTAAATTTGCCATCAGTGTTCTGTTTGGTTGTATACATTGTTAATTTTACAATAGTATATGCAACTGCAGTTGAATGATTAGTTGTATGGTCAACAATAGAAGTGTGTTTGCCCCAAGTTTTCCAAATATGACTTAATTGGAAGAGCAATAATGTACATACATTTCATCTTCCACAGTTGCCTTTTTTCTCCATTTACATTGTTCCAAAAGCATAGAGTAAACACAAGCTTTACTTGTGATTTATTTATTAAATATTCTTGAAGAATTTTAGACAAATGAAGTTAACAAATTTAAATTGTTCGAGACAAGCATTGGAATTTGGAATGCTCAGCAGCATGTTTAGAAGGCACACTAACCCCATTATAGGTTAATGGTTAAACGTGTTGATATTAATTCAGGACTTCTAGAAAAACAATATAATCCTCCTGTGGGTTTAGCAGTTGTTTACTTTTATAAAAACCACAAAAGAAGCCTGCAGTCTTCCAACTTGTTTTAAATTGCCACACACTTTTGAAGTTTGACACTTCAAGTCTATGAAGAGATTTCTCTTGCCCCTCTCCACCCTTCGACAACCCCAAAGGAAATGGCTGCTGTTAGGGTTGAAATATAATATCATCAGAAAGCTTCAATGAAATTGTAAAATCCAGAAGAAATATTATTTAAATACTGATGTTTGGATCTGACTGATTTTGATGTTTGTTGTTTTACACAAGAAAAATATAAATGAACATTCAAACGCATTTTAAATTACATCAGAGTTTTTCTATATTACATCAGAGTTTTGCTGTGTGTTTATAGCTTCTGTACAGTTTTCCATTAATATTATTGCACTTAAACTGAATGCACAGTAAAATTTAGTTACTCCTGATAATAACATTCATGTTAAAGTGTGCACGAGCTAGGAAATGGTATTTTAACACTACTGATTGGTTGCCTGTGTTTGTATGCATGTTCCTTGTTCCCTGAGCATGACCTATTTATAGCTGACCCCTCCTATCATTCTATTTCAGTCTGCTTCAGGCTGTATTATTGTTAACTTGTATGTAAATGTGCTAGCTTTTATTGCAGTAGGCAGCTTGTATGGTTGCTTGCGTTCATTGCCAGTGAGAGGATTAATATTTTCATACTGAACAGTACCTGTCAGTGCATTTAAGGTTCCTTTTTGGTGAAGGGCTTTCCCTATCAAGCCACGATGGTTGCATGTGTCTGATTAATCTCTTGCTCAAAGGAAGATGACTGAATGTTTGCTGTAGCGGCTGAAAATCCCAACGTTAATTAGGATGTTTGTTCCACTGTGCATTTCGCCGGGCTTGACTATGTTAAAAGAATCTGGGGATTTTTATACACTGCTTCCAGCAGCAGCATTTAGAGGATAAGACTTTACTCACCAGCTTAAGTTTTCAAAATTGTTGGTAAAGAAGATCTCAAAATTATTGTGTTTGATGACTTTGCCATGTTACTGAAGCCCACAGTGCCTCGCCTGAAAAAGATGTTACAGACTATATATGAAACTGAATCGTGTTTTTCCTCAGATGGTGTATCTGGACGAGAGCAGCCCCTAGAACTGTTGCCACAAAATCGGATACACACAATGCCAACCTCAGGTAAGCAGAGTGATTCGTCCTTTGGTATTTGCAAAATATTAAACCAGGCAGTGTTAATGATGGTGATCTTTTTTATACCAAATATACCTCAACATAGATTATGTAACAATAATGACAAATAACTTCTCAGAAATGTGCGTTAATGAAATGCAATTTTTAAAGTAAGTTTTTATACCTTAAAATTGCAATAACTTCATCGCATTGTTATTGCATGCAAGTGTTGATTGATTTACTTTTAAAGGCTTATTGCAGGAAATTGATTTTTCAGTATGACCATAATTTTTAAGGAAGTTGTTATTCGTACGATTGTTAAATGGTTCTAACCTTAATTTTTTTTTGCAAGTGGTTATTTTTGGGACCTGTTTATTCAGCACGTGGTGGTTATCTGTCAGCACTAGATAGTTATGTGATACCATACTGCTTCTGAGGTATGCCAAAGCTAAGAATATTGGGATATTTTTAGCAGTGGAAACTTAAGCTTCTTAATGCTGCCAGCACAGCTTTAGCAGTTTAAAACAGTTTGTTAATCCAGCTTCTCTCATTTTAATTCATTGTAGTTATGTTTAGCATGTTAAATAGATGGCTGTATTTTTTTGGACTTAAAATATAGTGTTGAGGCCCTTGGGTAATAATTCAAGACACAATGTTTTAGCACAAAGGGCCATAAATATTTAGGGTTGCTATGCTGATAATCACATTTAATATTATGACTATCTGTAGTGCCTCCCCTTTTCTCCATATTGTACTAAAGTTGAAAATGTCTGATTTGAAGGCTTTGTCAGAATTAGGGCTGTGCATCATCATGGAGTTCTCTGTGCAGCCCTACTTTATGCTTCAGGGAGCAACATTTCCTGTTAACAGTGTAGTATTGCAGGAGTCAATTTTCCTTTTTCGTACTTAAAGACAGTACTTAAAGACAGTATAAAACCAATCACTTGTTACTATTCCATATTCATATATAAATAAGTTGTTTAATTTTATGTTTGCTTTGAATTCAAGGGACATTTAACCATAAGTCAACAATAGCTGTAGTTCTAATAACAAATGGCACTGCTACATTTAACTTTTTAAATTTTTTAAAAATACTTCTGTGATTTTTAAAAATGCCCAAAATAAACAAAACTCGAGTTCCTTCTAAATTCCCTTTGTAATTGAAAGCAAATAACTTAACGTAATTCAGTTGCCAGGGGTTGAAGAAAATAAATAGAACCTTGCAACAAGAAAAAGTTAAACAATGTACAAAATAAGATGTAAAATCATCAGAATAAAACAAAATCATAATTAATATTAGTTGACACATCAAAAAGACTTTTAGGGTATTAAAAGTAAAATAGTATTGAGCAAAAGATTTTAAACTGTTTGATAGCTTATTGGATTCAACAAAGTATTAGATGAAATTTAAGAAATACACTACTTCAGTAACTTTCAGTAAAATGTTCATCTTTGAAAGTGGTCAATATTATGGCCAGCAGAAATAATGCAAAATAGTTTCAAAGATTAAAGAATAAACATATAACCTCTTCAAAAGCAGTTAAAGGCAATTTAAAATTTTAAGTTGAATAAGCAAAAATTATTTGACTACAAACAACTTCATTTTCCATGAGCAGTAAGTTTTTGTTTTGAACTTCTGTTGCAGTTTTTCCCACTCATTTGTATTTTATTTCTGTCAAGTTCCTTGCATGTTTTAACTGAGGCTTGGTGTCCTCTATTTGTCACTAAATGACGTTAGATATATTGCTTTTCTTTGGTAAACTCATTTATTCCACACCCAAGTAGATAACCTGCTCTAATCTAAACAGGAAGCCTTAGAGATGCAGTAATTCAGCTGTTTTGTGCATGGCATACTAATTGGCTTGTCATGGCAACCACAGTTCTGCAGACCTTGCCAAGTCATTGGGATTTATTTCAGGATGTTTGTCCTTGAGCAAAAATATTTCAACCAACTCCATGTCTCTTTTCTGCCCACCCACCCAATCAAAGAAACTGTGAAGGCTCTTTACTAAGTTTGTCAAAGGTGCATATAATTGATTGTTATATACCTAGTTATTTCATTGTGCTGCTTTTTGGTTAGATTTTCTAGGTTGCAAATATTTTCAAAATTCGTTGCTATAATTGGCAACTTATTGTGAGCATATCAACCAGCAAAATCTAAAGCTATTATAACCCCGTTTTTAGAGAGAAACAAAACTTTGAACAGATAGTTCACACTGTTATATTGATAGGGGATAAGTAGCAAAACTGCTGGGGAATATCCTTATGTAATATGCTAATTTCAGACAAATTATTGAAGCTCAATGGAACTTAATAATTGTCAACATCATTTTGTTTTAACATGTGTGCCACAATATCTTTTGAACTGTAGCGGTTTCTTATGCAGTTATATGGAGGTGACAATTTACAGATTTTGAACATGATTTTCTTATTGGCCAGATAATTAGTGAACATACTTTTTATAGGTTTAAAAATGAGCTGGCCAGTTGTATTCATAGACTGCTAAGTTTTTGTTAAGCATTTCAACAAAAGACTTGCATCATCAGATGTTAAAATAATTTTGTGAACTTACTGATTTCTGTTTATTACTTTGTTTTTAGTCTGCTACTCTTTCATTTATGTGGTTTGTCCTACCTTTATTCCTCTGATCTTTTATTCATGACTTCTCTTTTCCTTTATCTGATGTTTCTTTCCCTTCAACACTTAATGCCAGAATTATTTTTGTTCATGTTTTAGATGGGGGACAGGTCACTCGGCCCAGATTCAGAACAAGCAAGTCTACTTTGTGTTTAGGGTGTACTGTTGTAATTGAACAGTTTTCACTGTCATTGATAATTGTGATCAAGGCTATCAATGTTTTAATTGGCATACTACAGCATTTTTTTAATTCATTCCTTTTCTGCTTGCCATTTCTGGAGAAATTTTATGTAATTTTAATTTTCAGGTACATTTGTGCATGGTGGCGATTATGCTAAGTGCATACACCACTGAAATTGTTGAATATGATGAAACCTAAAAGATAATCTTCCCAACTATTTCTTTCATGTTCACAAAAGTTTCAATTTTAATCCTGATTGAAGTCGTGCCACTAAAGAACATTAGCCATGGTTAAATGATTTTTTTGTGTATGTAAAGGGCACTTTTAAATAAATTTCTCTGCTTGATTGTAACAATGACACATAAGGCTTTGTGCTTTTATAAGTTTATTCTGTAAAATTGTATGACATATATCATTCATTTGACAGTGGTCTTTGTTATTCAGAACAGTCTCCGCTAATGATCAATGATAATTTGGTAAGTTTATTGCTATCTCGTAGAATTGAGATTAAGTTACAAATATTCCTGTAGGTTATAGCTTGTTTCTACAGGAGTTGTAACATTAATAGGAAATAAAATAAGCATAATCATGGAATAGAAGTAATGGAAGTGAGTCAATGATAAAACTAAGTGGGTACTTTAAATCAATGTATTAGCGTTTTCAAGCTCTGGTTCAAATGTGAGGTATCATTTGGAACTGGTCGAGGATGTTAAGAAAATATGTATAAGCTAAAAGTAAAACTGAAATTGTCATAAATTTTAACATTCCTTTGTAAATCTGTATAGACTGTGAAGGCACCCAGACTGTAAGATCTATTGAATTCCTGGAATCTGTGTTATGGTGGTTTGGCAGTAGTGAAGTGAAATTTCTAAAGCTCCATCTAGAGGTGGAAAAGGAACTGTTGAATTAATTTTGTTACAGAGCTTGTCGCTGCTCACTTCTGGTTGATGCAATGTGTGTACCTCTGGATTTTTGTGGACAAAACTATTAGTATTCTGCAGCTAAATTTTTTATTTCTTCTGTTCCTTTTGTGGCTCCTCCTTTAGTTTTCAGCTCCTCTGTGCAAGTGTAATATAGTTCTATTTTTCAACTATATTGCAATCCTGAAATAGTTGAAAACAGAGAATGCTGGTACCATAAAGAAGGATTGTGAATAATGTACCATTTAATATAATTATTGATATTGTCCAAATATGCAATACTTGTGCATTGATGATTGCAGACCAGAAGCCACATGATTACAGAGCTTAAAACATGGAAAAATTAAATGGCATTGAGCACTTCAAGACAAATGCATTTGGGTATCAATACTTACAAAATTATATATCGTTACCTGATCAAGATATTTCCTACTGGGATCAGAATTTCAGTCAGATTAAAAAAGGATGACATTTGAACAAACTGCAAATGGAATTGTCTTGGGCTAAATTGCATTACAGTCTAATGACTTTAAAATAGCATTTTTGGGTCCCCCTGATTCTGTTTCAGAAAGTCCTATAAAGATCATGATCTTAAGTGACAAGGTTAAAA
>JARFYF010000058.1:16931453-16942992 GCA_030265395.1 Rhina ancylostomus | reverse complement strand
ACCTCTGACATGGAAATTGCTTTGAGGTGCATGAGGACGCACACCAGGAAACAACAAAGCAAAGAGAAACAACACAGAAACAGTCACTCGGGAGAAAGTAAGAATTTTCACTTACTGGCACTGGGGGGGGAAAACCCCAAATAGGATAGAATTTTTAGGCACTGGTTTTGTCAGCTTATTAGTGCCAAATGTGATTTTTGACTGGCATGAATGAGGACATCTGCATTTTGTCATTTTTATTATAAATTTTAGCTTTAAAATGGGAACTAGATTATCTCTGTTCCCTAATCTAGTTTTCCTCAGGCTCTTGACCCTAATTCAACAGCAGATTTTCAGATGCAAAGGTGCAGATCTGTATTTTGAAAATAATCCTGTGTTGGTGTCTACTACTTTACTGTCCATCTTCACTTTATTACAATTTTGTAGCATTTTTATCATTTTTGTTAAGAATTTAAAGTACTGCATCTGGATACTTGTTGCTCTACTTAGACTTCTGTATTTGCTTAAAATATTTTCTGGATTTTCTTTTCAAAATTGCCTCTTTTAAAACAGCTGAAATTTCCAAACTCAGAATGAAGACAAACCAAAAACAAAATGCAAATTGTGTTTTATACTTCTTTTGCTATTGTAGAATATTTAAAAAGTTCAGTCTCAGCCAAATGTGTGAGCTTGATCTTTTTGGCCACAGCTGAACTGAATCCAATTTAGATTAAGGAACCTGATTGTGTACAGTGTGTCCACTTTCTCCAAATGGATTGATTGGATATTTTGTTTGTTTTTGGACAGTTGGCACCTTCAAACAGCTTTGAAATTCAGGAGGACAGATTTTCATAGATTTGAAGTAAAAGAAGTTATATTGGGTGTGTGTATGCAAAGAAATTTTGTTCTGCTGTAACCATCCTTGTGTTTTATAAACTTGAGGAAAAAATGAAAGTACATGAGTACAAAGTGCAAGAAAAGTTTATGATGAGATACGTTACTTGGGAGAGGAAAAATGCAAAAGAGAAGAAAAGACAGACATGAGGTTGCAGATGCTGGAATCTGGAGTCAGAAAAGACAGGTATTTATTGGATGTGCAAGAGTGAGGCACTATTATTTCTGAATTTTCCTCTGCACGTAAGTACTAGACAGAAAAGCAGTCTAAAAATAGAAGTTTTTAATCTCCCAATAGTACTGCTTTGTAATCAGTTATATGCTGCTGTGAGCTGGACATGATCATGTAACCATAGTTTATGTTCCAAAAATGGGGCTACTGCATAATATTGTTTATTTCGTGGCCAAGTAGGAAATGACTTTTGAGACTGGGATTTGAGCTTGCTTCTTCGGAAGTCCAGAGCAAACATAATTGGAAAATAATATCTCCTTGTTTTAAAGCTGCTTTTGGATAAAATGTTTGCCCAAAGCATTCAAATCCTGAGGGCATTAATGGGAGCAAGTTTCTTAAGGTAGAGCATGCAAAAAGTCATCCGAGAAGCTTTTTGCAAACACCAGCTGATGAAGTCGTACTTGAAAAATCACATTCTTGAAACTTCTAAATGGCAGTTTGATTAGACATCAGGAGACACTGATTAAAATGAGAACATTCTGGCTACTTTTTTGAATACTGAAGGATAATGAACTGTTTTGCAATCGAATACAAAGCTTTAGATTACTGAACTTCTACATAATAGTTCAGGCAAATGTGGAAATCAGTTAGTTTTGATGATGTGATAAACCATTCTCAGGGTAAAAATATTGCTGGTAAGGCCATCAATTATTTCCATCCCAAATTAATCTTGAAGGTAATGAAAGACCATTATTTTCAACCATTACAGTAGGTGTGGTAAAATGGCTAACGCAAGTCTATTAGGTAGAGAAGCAGAGTTTAGTATATTGTTACAGATCTCTTGGCATATTATTTTCAAATTTTCTCCAGGTAATTATTTTCCTAGTACAGCTTTTTTCCAAAATCACATGTCTTTTGGGAGTCCAGTGTAAATGAGATCTCCAATAACTATGCTATTTAATAATTATAATGTTATGATATTGCATATCATTCATTTACAGTTAAATAATTTTACATCTGTGTATAACCTTTGTCTTTTGTAAAAATTATGGATTCTGTAAATGCATCATTTTTCAAATTTCTCAAACTTTATCAAGCCATCTAGCTAGGTTGTCACAGCTAATTAAATATCTTAAACTAAACCAAACCAAACAGGTGAAAAGCAACCAAACTTTCTTCAAAACTGGTGAAGCTCTTCATTTTCAGTTTGTGTACAAATGGCAATCAAAAAAATTAGGTACATTTTTCTTTTTTGCATTCACCATCTAGGAACTGAGTTGAAACTGTATACATTCATTTTGTGCAGGCCTTTTATGGTCAAGATAAAGTAGATCTTTCCTCTCATCAGTTTAAGTTGCATCTAACTCTGGCATGGTTGCAAGGTCAGAAGAGCTGATAGTGTATTGATTGATATAAAAAGTCAAGTAAGAAGCATCATCCATGATGCACTTGAAGTTATTGTTACAAAGAAAGTTATGATGTTCATGGCCTTGGAGATGCTAGTGAAAGTGTGAATCTGCTTGTCAGTGGATGAAGTTTCTTACGAATACTTGATGTACATTGGCAGTGTAGCTTTTTGATTTATCAGATTTGCATTGTTTATATTTAGGTAGCTGGTCAGAAACAGTGATGTTATGTTTGCGTGTGTGAATACTTCTCAGGTTCCATTATACGTTTGTTAATGTTTACAGTTTAACTAGTTCATAACTGATATTATTTAACGTTTCCCTGAAATACTGACAAGTTGGTATGAGAAATTGTGGGGTAGTATCCAGCTGTTACGTAAAGATGTGTGGCTTGAAACAGCAAGCAAATAGTGAAAAGTTTGTATTTTGCAACAACCCAAGAAAATAACCTTTCTTGCTCATCTGTTGGTCAAGGCAATCTCCTGTGATTATAATTGAAATCAGTATAACTGTGGTGTTTAATTCTTCCAGTGCTGTTCTACAAAACAGATTCTTAATCCCTTGCATTTCTATACAACACAAATCAAAGTCCCATTTTTCACGTGATAACTATTAAATGTTACTAGTTTTGTATTTATATTATAATTCTTGCTTATCTATCCAGTAAATTTTAAATATTTTGCAGACTTTTCATTGGTGCTATCTTTCCAGGGACTTGAGTGCCTCGTACAGGTAGTCCAAATCTCAGAAGTATATAGAATCTACACAAAATTCATGGTCTGCTGGGCAGCAGTGATCCCTGTTCACATGTATGCTTCTGAGACCTGGTCTACCTAGAGTAGCCACCTCAAGTTCCACAAACACCAATCTGATAAATAACAAGATAATTGTTAGTAATTTTTGTAGTTAGTTGCTGGATAAAATGTATTAGAACTGCCTATAGTTAAATAGATTAGAAAAATAAATTGCAGCAGTTATCAAATGAAGTGATCTCCTGTAATGGTACTTGCAGATTGAGATGTAAATCTGATGAGGATATGTGATGCAAATTAAAACTGAAAAGTAATAGGGTTCAAAAAAAATCAAATGATGACTCATAGGAAAGCAACCAACTACGGCAGCAGCAATATTCCCTGGGAGAATTTTGGAGGACATTTTTTCTTATTCACCAGATGGCAATGCCAATACTTATTGTCTATCCGTAATACTTGAAATGTGGAGGCATTTAAGAGTCAACCACATTGATGAGTCCAAGTCACACAAAGGCCAGACTGATTAAAGGTGCCAGATTTCCATGTTCTGATGGACTTTAGTGAACCAGATGGGTTTGTACAACAATATGGTAGCTTCATGGTTATAGTTGTTCAAACCAGTTTTTATAAATTCCAGATTTAGTACCTTGAGTTTAAATTCCCTAGTCCCACTGGTGAGATTTGAACTTGTGTCTCTGGATTAGTGGTACAGAGCTCTGGCTGCTGGTTCAGTGATTTAATCACCATAATACCATACCCTGGCACCTCCACTACAAATAGCAAAATCACTTAACTTTTAACAAATAAATAGCTAGGAATGAGCCTTTAGTCAAGAAGACCTCCTTTATCTCCTGTGAATCATATATTACAATTTGTGATTAGTTGTTAAATATAGCTGCACATACTTAAACACAGAACCTTAAAAATTACAGATTTTGAATTATAGAAGACTCGGTACCTGTTTTTGGGAGCTGCTTTTCAACAATGCAATGAAGAGAAAGTTTTGTAGATCAAGCCTAATGACTCTTAACGCTATGTGCCCTTTGTAGCTAACCAACACTAATTCAGGGAGTTTTTTTTTGCAGTGTTTCCCAAATAGCATGCAGCCTTGGCCAGATGTAATTTTGCTAAACAGTAAAGGAGTAAACAAAGTATTTTCTGTTCATGTAAATAAATGAAAATACAGAGCAGAGATTATAATCTTAATGTCAATTGGATATTTTAATAGTGTAAATTAATTTGAATAGAAATTATTCTTGTGTGGAAAAGTTTCATGATTTGCATGGGCATAATTCTCTGAGCTACATGGATTTAACAGTTAAAATGTGATGCATTTCAGATTTGATTTACATTAGTTACAATATTAGTTTCAAATATATTAAGATATATTAATAGTAGTTAAATACTTGAACATCTTATCAACACTTTTCTCTGAGTTCTTTGCCGGTTTTTTTCCTCTCCTCTTTCCTAAGATGTTGACACCATCTCTGAGAGCAGATGTCAAAAAGATTTAAGAAACTAATCAAAATTACCATTCACGTGTTAAAAGCTGATCAGATGTACAAAGCATATCAGCCAGATTCAGTCTTATATTTGAGTGATTTGTATGAAAGCTCTTTGAGTAGGTACACTTGATAGCAGTTGAGAGCATGCATGCTGGATATTTTTTTTCCTTTCCACCTATTGTAACACACTGCTATTACCATAAACCACATGTTATCAACCAACACAACATATAGCTGATGGTTGAAAAGAAAATTCTCCCTTCTTGCCTCAGTTCTTCGCTAAATTGTTTCAATCTTTCATAGGCTTCCATGAAAGTATTCAGTTACAAATATACTTGATGCTTTTTCATGCAGTGTTTTGGGAGATGTGGAAAAAACATTTTTATGAAGTAGTTGTTTTAGAGAGCTTCTGTATTCAAAAAGGCTAGTTTATACTAAAAAAAATGTAGTTGTATTGGTAGAATAATATTTACTTGGAAGCATTATACTAAAATTTTTTTAAGAAGTGATTTTGAAAATATGTTTACTTATTTTCATTCACAGAGTTTTATCCCCCCTCTGATTCCAAGTTAATCACTTTATCCAGACGATGCTTTGCAATGACATTAATTGAAATGTAAGATGCTCAAAAGGCGCAGTCACTAAGGATGTAGGCGTCTCTTTCATCACTTATTTAATGATTAATTTTAGTACATTATGTTAAAGGAAAAAAAAATACATTGTCATTCATCCATTGTAGTCTAGGTACTGTAGTATCCACCCATTTTTTCTGAAAATAATGAAAAAAGAACTGAGTAAATTAATTTTGTGTGGCTTTTTCTGAAACTTCTAATGTACTAACTATTTCATAGTACTTCATTATCCATTGCTGTTTATTTCTCTATCTATCCTTTTACACCAGTTTTCACCAGGACCACTTGCCTCCAGACATTTTCACAATTTGGGTCCAAATAAGGACCAAAGAGCCAAATTGCAGAGGGGAGAGGAGAGGGATTGCTCTTAATATCAAGGTAGCATGTGATCAAGTGTGGCATCAAAGGAGCCCTGGTAAAAGTGCAGTCACTGGCCATCAAAGGGAAATCAATCCTATGGCTGAAATCATACTTTGCACAAAGGTAGATGGTTTTGCTTGTTCAAGGTCAGTCATCCCAGACCCAGAACATTGACACTGATGTTCTTCAGGGTGGCGTCTTGGTGCAGCCATCTTCCATTACTTTGGCAATGACCTTCCTTCTATTATAGAATAAGAAGGGGAGGATGCCTGCTGATGATTGCACAATGTTCAATTCCATTTGCTTCAGCAAATGAAGCAGTCCATGCCTGCATACAGCAACACCATGATAGCATCCAAAAGTGAGCTGATAAATGGCGAATAGCATTCGCAATGCACAGGTGCCAGGCGATGACTACCTCCAAGATGACATTCTAACCACCTCCCCTTAATATTCAATGGTATTGCATCACTCCATCCCTACATTCAACATCTTGGGGTTACTGTTGACTAGAACTTGCAGTTTAGGCAGTTCCAGTAACACCGGAGTGGCCTGATGCCATCCAGGAGAAAGCAGTTTGCTTAATTGGCACCCTTTCTGTCCCCCCTTGTGTCATCTACAAAAATACGCTGCAGTTGCTCTCCAAGACTACTCTGATGACCTTTCCAAATGCACAATCTCTGTCATTAAGAAGGACGAGGACAGAAGATGCATAGAAATACCTCCACCACAGGTTCCCCTTCAAGCTGTACACCATCCTAACTTGAAAATTTTAACACTGTTCCTTCATTACAGTTTGTCACTCTTAGAATTCCCTCCCTTACAGTATTATGGAAATACCTACATCAGAAGGGCTGTCATAGTTTTAGAAGGTGGTCCACCTCTTCAAAGGAAATTAGGGTTGGATAATAAATGCTGACCTTGCCATTGATACCTGGATCCCGAAAAATGAATAAATAGTTGAGGGATGGATGCTAATAAGGATCAAGAAAAATTTACTATTTTTACAAAGCTTCAACTTTGCCATCAGTCTGAACAATCAGAATAGTCTTCGGTGTAAGGCAGCTTAACTGGAAGATTGTATTTCTGACATTGCTGTAGTTCATCAATACAATACCAAAATGCAGTGTGTGAATTTTGAGCCCTCGACTTCTGCATTCAGAGACAAGAATGCTATTGAGTTGAGCCAAAATAACCAGCAATTAATCAAATTTTCTTCTAAAAGCAAAATGTAATAACAGACAAAATTGACACATTAAATGTTAAGTGAATCGTACAGCATCTTGTGAAGCTGATTAATTGCAGTTAATCCTTCATCTAATTCTTGATATGCCATGAAACAAAATAGATAGTTTAGGTCAGAAGTGAATGTTTTAAATTAACAGTTCTACACATTTTTATAAATCATGTTTTTTGGAATGTTGTCCCAGCAATTGTGGCTGTAATTGCAGCTAAATGGCATAAGACAAACTTCAAATAAATTCCTAACAGAGTGGCTTGTTTAATAGAAACTGAGAGAACCATATCTTGGATATATTAAAATTTAGTAGCTCTACCATAAAAATGTAGCAATCTAATTTTCTATATTGGAGGGTCATATGGAGCAGTTGTTGTAACTGTTGACAACATAATAGCCCCTAAGCAAATCTGGTACTCACACCTGTGGTCTACTTGTCCCCTTTGACTTTTCATTATTACTTCAGACTACAATTACTGCATTAGCAAACAAACACTCTTTTTTTCAGTTGTGGTACCATTTTAGTTTAGTTTCAGTACAGGCTTACAGTACGGTTCTGAAAGTGGAGTACTGCAGTTAGAGAGGTCAAGGCTGGGGGATATCTGCTATGTACCACAGTTTGACCTTCTGAGCTGACCATTCTTTTGAAGGTATTGGGCTGGTATCACAAAAAAGCATTAAGTGTCAAATATGTCACGGGACCTTACAGCATTGTTACCTGATCTCAAGATATAATGGGGTGATTATCTTCCACCCACCTCCAAAAAAGAAGTAAACTTCAGTCCATGGTCAATCTATGTAAATGCATCATTTTGTTGTTTGTAATTGCACAATGCCTGTTTAAGTAGATAAGATTATAATAAAATTGATAGCCCTACAGTCATATTTGGACTATTAAAAATGTTTACAATCTCTAGTCTTTGCAATTTGCAAACTAATTTTAGGTAATTTTGGGAATTCCATTCAAGGTTAAAACTTACATTTAGGAAGTATAGTTATTCTAAGAGTGATTATCGCTAGTGGTACTAATTCATCTTAATGCATTCCTTTTGGAGTAGAAGGTGACATTCTCTTAGAAGTTAAGCATTTTCTTTCAGTACTGTTGCTTGTACCAATCATGCCAATCTTAACGTAATTAAGATTATGGTGAAGCTCCCTATATCTTTAAATCTATTATGTCCTAAATTATAACCTCAATGGTATTCTCCAACGAAATTGGTGTGAAGTTTTCTATTTCCAATTGTAGTAATTATTTATGTGGACTTTCAATACCAACTGAATTGAACTTCAAGTTAAGAACTTTCTAGTTATAGGGAGAAAACTTTTCAGCCCCAGTTGATTGCAAATTTGAGTGAAAAATTAGTGTTCTAATTGTGTATCACAGAGAGTCTTAAAGTAATTTTTGAACATTGGAAATTAACATGGTTATTTTAACAAAGTTATCTTTAAGTCTTGAACAATTAACATTTTCAAGAAGTAGGTACCAAAGATTTACTTACTCTGGTTCTGAAAAGCTAAATTTAGCTTCAGTAAGAGATGTCACTAACCAAAAGCACTTCACTATTAGTTACGTGCTGATTATTGGCTTTCGCAAAGTTTCCACTGTAACTCCTTTTTAAAGAAAACAATTTCCTCAATTTATCTTCTCAGTACTGCACTTTAGCTCTTCAGCTCAGCACTTTTAGTTGCTTCAAGCTAGATCTCTTTTTGAAAGAAAAGTTTAAAAATTCTTTCAGTTGTTTTCATCTTAAAACAAATCGTGACAATTATGTTTGCTCTTTAAGTATTTATTATATTATTGTCTGCTATGTTAGTTGTAAGGGCAATTATTGATTTCATAGGCAGTTTTTGCATGCTCTGTTGGTCAGTGCAAGGAAATAATGGACTGAATTCAAATTTAAAATTGTGGTTTTTGTTTGAGGATGGAACTTAAATAATATTATTCAAGTAAAACAAAAGAAGAGCTAACAGTGTTCCTTTGTTGTTTTGCATTTCTTGACATTAACCTGCCTGCTGAACTACTTTCATTTTTTTGACTCCTGTCTGAACAATGATTATTATCCCATCAATAGATTTTTGTACACTGTCCTAGGCTTCTGTGATTCTCAGTAAACCAAAATAGAAAATGCTGGAAATACTCAGCAAGTCAGGCTGCACCTGTAGGAAGAGAAACAGTGTCAACTTTTGGGGTCAAAGACCTTTTGTCACAACTGGGAAGGAGTCAAAGAAGCTTGTTAAGCTGCAGGCAGGGTGAGCAAAGAGGGATGTCTCTGACAAGGTTTAAAACTGGGCTGATCCTGTAGATTAGCAGAAAAACAAGATGGAAACAATCTCCTAAAAAATGAATTTCCTCAGTTTATATCTTGAGCCCTGACAGCTTCAGTTTTATTATTTTGGGCCATTTAGGTGATTCTCAATAGCTCAGTATCATCGAATTAAAGGCATTAGGTAAATTACTATGGGTTCTTGCAGCATAGAAGGAAACCACTCGATTCATCATTCCTATGCCAACATTTTGGCAAGGGATGGCCTGTTAGGCCCTTAGCTCAACATTTTCCCCCAAATTAGTCATTTTCAAACAAATACCTTTTGAAAGTTTTTGTGGAACTTTTATCCACCAGCCTTTCACATGGTGGGTTACAGAACTCAACAGCACTCTCTTTTTTGAAGAAAAAGTCCTCAATTTCCTTCTAATTCTTCCACCAATTATTATAAATCTATGGCCTCAAGCTATCGATGGTTGATCCCTAAATCCTTTCATAATTTTGAATCTCTCTGTTAGGTCTCTCCTTTATGTTCTTGTGAGTAAATTCTAGCTTTTCCAGTCTGCCCACAAAACTGAAATCATTCCTTCATTATATCATGTTAAATCAATTCATTTGTTATGTATTCCTTGTGCCTGTTAATTTCCTGCTCTCTATTTACTGTATTAAATTTTGTAGTGTCTGCAGACATCAGAATTACACTTCTCACACTCAAATCCTGGTCAACAGTAGCTCTGTTACTGACTGCTTGAAGGACCCAACACATGCCTATCTCCAGTTTAACAAAAACATCTATTCAATTGTGCTCTCTGCCTTCTGCCAGTAACCAATTACTAAGGGATACAGGTGTTTTATAACACACTGTGGTTCAGCTACAGATTCTGGCCCTGGCAAGATGTAGAAGTTAGTTTTTGCCTCAAAGGAAGTTCCCTCCATGCACATAGATACAAACGTCAGGAGTTTAAAAAAATAATTAAAGCATGTAGGTTGCAGCATCCATACTCTGTAAACATTTTAATTAACTCCAGGTAGGTTTAAAAATTGTTGAAGAGATCCAAGGAATTCCTTGGGGTTCCTTGTAAATGCAATTTAACGTCACACTAAAGTTACGTTGTATGCAGTATCAAACCAAAAGGGTCCAACACAACTCCAGGGAGATTCCCCCACCCCTCACCGTCACTTTCTTTCCAGTAGTCCGGATGGACTCTGACTTCATAATTGTAACTTCAACATCGTTGTAAAGTACAAACTGTTTTATAGCAGTTTTATAGTGCTTAAATTTAAATTAAATTACATAATTTGCTGTCTTCTATAATAAATTTTTCTTTACACCCCTGATTTATTACCCGAATTGTCCCCGTAGGTCTATGCTTGGCCCTTTCTCTTCCGAAATCATGCAGAAGTGAGATTTCATTCATGGACAGAAAAGACTCAGACCTCTACATTATCAATGTTGACCCTGTTTTTTTTGCATTTGTCAGCTCATTTATCTTACTTCAAATCTATGTTTAGTCCTGGACCTCCATCAATTTTTCACTCCAGTTAAACATTGTAAAAGGCAAAGCCAAGATTTTCAGACTCCAACACAACCTTCATACTTGTGAATCTGTGACTCCACATACTTTCACCTTGCACATGATCACTGACTGAAGTTAATACAAGTCAAGCTTGTACTCCTGTGTTTTATTCCTTGGTAGCCGTATTGTCAGGGCAGCACAACGTGCAATTCATTCCACGTATCATTCTAACTCTTGACCCTTTCTCTTTAAGATCCACCTTTCATCACCCCATCTAATGATTTAAAATCAATTTTTGAGTTTTGTGCTGAAGCTGCCTATATATGTCCAATTTGCTGTTTGCTTGTGATTCCTTTTAACTTCATGCAATCTACAATAAAGGTGTATTTTCTCTCATGAAGTTGTTTTTTAATACAGAAAATGTTTTTAAATGTGGTAACTTTGACTAACTTCTGGTTAAGTCTGAATATAAACAGATTTTAGTCTCTCATCATTTTAAAAAAAACTCCACATTTCTGTTTTTACTACAAATGTGGATGACCCCAGATTTTCCCCTCGTTGTATTTCATCCACCAGATCCTTGCCCATTCACTTAGCCTCTCTTTATCTCCCTTAATTCTCTTAGGCCTTTCCTTACAGCTGACCTAGCTTTGTATCATTACATAATGGCTGCATTTTGTTGACGTGGTATGAAGAATTTGTGCCACGTTTGTCAATTAATCTAGTTAGAACTAATTGTGAACCACTGACAATTAAAAACAAAGCAAGCAGTTACACACTTGCCTTTATGAATTGTGTCTACAGTTGTGGCAGTTACCTTG
>JARFYF010000058.1:16747036-16765208 GCA_030265395.1 Rhina ancylostomus | reverse complement strand
ATTCTCCTCCACTTCCAAAATCCAGTTCCATTGGCTTCCACGGCACCAAATTTGCAAGACAAGTGAAATGCAAGGCTGCTGCTGTATTGCATGCTTATCTACAAATTGGGGATGATTCTCTAGATGTGTTTCCTTTAGTTTTCCTTGAGCACCATATCGTATGGTATGTGGGGAAAAAGGTACCTATAGCTAAACTATATCACAATCTTCTTATAACCAATTTGTAATTTAGGAGCCGCTTTCTATTTCTTAAAACAAAATGTGCACTTTACTTCCTTCACGAGAACAGAACAGTGGTGCAGTTAGTAGAAATGCTGCCTCGCAGATCCAGTGACCCAAGTTAAATCCTGATCTCCGTTGCTGTCTGTGTGGAGTTTGTGTGCATCAACATGCATGTTCTTCTCTGAGTGCTCTGGCTTCCTCCCACATCCCAAGAATGCATGGGTTGGTTGGGTAATTGACCACTGTAAATTGCCCCTGGTGTGCAGATGGTAGAATCTTGGGGCGGTGGGTGGAAAGTTAATGGGAATATGGGGAGAATAAGATGGGTTAGGGGAGGATCCGTAATGAAAATGGGTGTTTGATGGTCATCACGGATTGGTGAACTGAAGGGCCTGTTTTTATGCTGTAACTCTCAAATGATTTTTATTTGTACTCCTCCACCTTCTGACTAGAATCATTGGGCAGAAGTTGAGTACAAGAATTTTCTTCTCCCTAAAATCTGTTTTTTTCCTTTCCAAATTGTTTACTTACTTTCTCTAAAAGTAGTTTGCCACTTAAAACACACTGGAATTTTACAAAAATAAAACTTCACATAAGCAATAAATGCCAGGGAGGTAATGTGTGTAAAAATGCTGTACTTACCAGGAAACATTGACACCAAGGTATTGTAATCCCCAGTACAGGCACACAGCACTGAGCAGCAGTAGGATTGAGGTCACAACATATTGAATGAATTTCATATTCTCGGGTATATGTTGGCTGAGCAGAAAACCAAGTATAGCACCTAAAATCCAAATTGAATTATTAATGACTATTTACATCAATGCTTGCTGAATATTTACCTTTTCCTAAGCTTTTACATTCAGATAATCTTTAAATAGTCGGTCACACAGTGAAATCACAACTGCATGTTAAAAATCTGTTACTACAGCTCCATCAGACTGATGGGATATGTATTCTGACTATTTCACCTGGGGAAGTTAGTCGCACGACTCAAGTGTTGTACCACACCTCAGAAAAACATGACAACGGAATAACCATGGACTGGCCTCAAATGCATCCAGTTTCACGTGGATATTGAAGCACATGGTCACTTTATCTAAGCTACACATGCTCATTGGCTGATGAGAAAAATCAGGAAGGATTGTGAAGAGAAATGGGACCCAATCTCTCCTTCCCTGACTCAATGGGTTAACAGTACATTGCTTAAGAATGAAATAAACACATCAGCAGAGTCTTGCCTTTATTTCCTGCTACCTGCTGAGTTGGCTAAAGAAGAAGGGGCAGTAATAAAGCCAAACTCTAAATATAGAGACTCAGCACATAAAAACAAAGTTGTGTAGACTTACCAAAACAAATTCAAAAGATAAAAAGTACATTAATATTTGTGCTATGATTGCAAATTAGTTCACATTTTTCTAAAAAAAACATTTTTGGAAGGGAACTGGATTCCCCTTTTGTGCATCAAATAGGTGATAACATGCATCCCCTCAGTCTAGAGTGGACTTAAACCCACATTCCTGGTGTAAAGGGAACAGAAACAATATAGTTCCTTACTTCTGCACTATTCTTGATTAAGAACAATCCCTTTTACAACCTGCCCCATGACAAGTTCCAACTGAAGATCTATATTCCATCCTTCCTTACAAATTGCTTCATTGTGCCAACTTTGCATTTGAAAATGTGACACTTCTCCAAATTCTGAGTGTTGTAGTTTTTACTTTACAATGGAAAATGTACTGATACTTCACTCCCTTTCGTAGGAGGTGCAAGACATACTTATATACTGTGTACAGTCCTACAAAGAATCTACATCTTCTAAAAGTAGTCCAGCATTCCTCGGATCAGGTATTAAGTTCTGTACATAATCGCAATATTGATACTGAACATCTTTTGCAATCTTTGAAATATTTGATGCAGCTACATTGTTAGCTTGTGTCTATTTAAATTAGTTAAGAATTAAAATCCTAAAATGTTCTCTTGCATATGGGGTTACAGAGTTTCTGCTAGTAACCTGGGAGTGTCCGGTGATGATATGACAATGTCTTTGTGTTTAGGATTGGCACTAGTAGAGGTGTTGATGTTAATTAGTCTTCCGTAGCTGATTCTGGTAGGCGCTGGCAGCTCCCTGAGACTTGCTGGTTTGCCACCACAAGAACAGTATAATGCATACCTTGAGAGTGATGGGGAGGGGATTTCAAATCAAAAAAATTAAAGACAAATATCAATACAGTTTTTTTCCAGATACAGACTCTTGTATTCAGCCATTGTAATTAAAGCTCTAACCTGTAATTATTCCAGCAAGGACTTGATGAGGAAAATGAGCCAAAATAAATATTCTGGAGATGCCAATTGCCAGCTGCAGAACTATGTACAGTACCACAGGAATGTTCTTTGCCAGTGAGCTTAAAGTAGATTTTAAAAAAAAGCATTATTATTAGCACATTCTAAATTGTTGAAACCTACAGAAGTTTTAGTTTTGATGAATTAAGTGGTGTCAAGAAGGGATAATCCCACTTTAGGCACCCAATATCAAAATCAAGTTTAAAAACAGAGTGGCTTGAGGACATCAGCAGGGAGCAGAAGAAGAGGGTCGATTTCAGGATTTCATTAACAATAAAAAGTTAAAAGTGGTTCCTATAAAAGAGACAATGGATGGCTTGGAGTTCTGATCAGAGATCGATTTAGTGTCACCAGCAGCCTCAGTGTGTTAGTGCATCATATATACAAGGGACTTTAGCTCAGGGCTGATGAGCTAGAGTCTGAGATTTAAAACACTGCCGCAGGGAGTGGAAGCTTCCAGGAAGCAGTCACCTGCTTCGATTTAGTCCGATGGAAGTGGTCAGTCAAATGACATAGGAGAGTTTGACTTTGAGTGATATAGATAAGGGGATCTAGAAGATAACACTGCAAGAGCCTTAACCCTTGCACTTGTCGAACAGGTATGGGGTTCTCACAGCCTGTGTGCATGAGAGTTGACACAGCAAGGTGGATGAGTAAATTGACCACAGCACAATTATGCATGGGACATTCAGGTTGAGGGAGTGAAGAGTGTTGTAGTGGTAATAAGGATGGTATAGTTAGGGGAGTAGATAATATTCGCTACAGGTGTGAGCGCGAGTCCCGAAGGCTGTGTCGTCAGCCTAGTGCCAGGGCTAAGGACCTCTCCTCAGGGTTGGAGAAGAACTTCATAGGCAGGGAAAGATTTAATTGTTGTGGTCTAAATGGGAACCAATGACTTTGATAGGGCAAAACAAGTTCTGCTGGGATATGAGCAGTTAGGATCCAATTTAACAAGCTGAACTATAAAGGTAATAATTACTACCTGAGCCACGTGAAGATAGCAAAGGGCAAGTAAGGTAAGGAAATTGAATGTGTGGTTCAAACTTAATGTTGGAAAAATGGGTTTCAATTCATAGGGGACTGGCATCAGTACTGGGAAAGAGAGAGCTGTTCCTTTGAGATGGGCTTATCTTCAATAGGGCTAGGACCAGCGTCCCAGTGAATCCGCAAGGTTGTAAATATGCCTTTAAGCTAAATAGTTGGTGAGAGAGTTTTGATGAGGGGAATGTTAGAAAGTTAATGGGAAAGACAAAGTAGCAGCATTGGTAGCAAAATGGCTAATGAAAACCACTATTATTGGGAAGGAATATACATACTGTATCAACATAAGAGTATTCCTCCACCCAGAGTCAGAGCAGGGAAGAGTGGTAAAAGTCAAAACTGAAGGCACTTCACCTGACTGCATATACCATTTCTAAAAAGGTAGTTGAACAAATGGCACAAACAGAAATAAGTCTGTATGATCCAACAGTCCTTACACAGATATGATTGCAAAATGGCCAAGGTTGGGAATTAAATATTCCAGGATATTTAACTTTCAGAAGAGAAAGGCAAAATAGAAAAGGAAATCAAGTAACCCTATTATTAAAGAATGGTATAAAGGCAACAGAGAAGAAGTATATTAGAAAATTAGTTTGGGTGGAGTTAGCAGACAGCAAGGGCAGAAAACAGGCTACTGTGACCTGGTACTGTATATTGAGAAATGATTCATCTGGTAGTGAACAGTTATTATAATATGATTAAATTTTATATAAAGTTCAAAAATGATTTAGTTCAACCGAAAATCAGGGTCTTAAATCTGAATAAAGCAAAGATCAAAGGTACGAGACACAAATTGGGTACAGTATATTGGGAAACAACATCAAAAGTTATGATAGTAAACAAGCAATGGTTGACTTTTAAAGATTTAATACATAATTTATAACTAAGGCAAAAAAAGCAATAGGAAAAGCGGTTATCAAGGTAAGCTAAAAATAACATTAGATCAAAGCAAAAGGCTGATAACGTTGCCAATAAAGGTTAGCCTGAGGGTTGGGAGAATTTCAGCAAAGGTGTATCAAGCCATTGATAAGGAAAAGTGGAAAATGAGAGCTTTGTGAAAGATAAGACTGGCAAAGTTAATGTAATCCCCACTGACTGAGACAGAAGGAATTAAATTGGAGAATAAGGAAGTAATAAAGAAATTAAACAAGTATCCTCATGGAAAAGGACATTAAAAACCTTTCAGAAACAGTAACAAAAACTGGGAATTCTGAGGAGTTTTGAGGAAGGGTCGTTGACCCGAAACATTGATTAGTTTCTCTTTCCACAGATGCTCTTTACTGACTTGAGTTCTTCCAGCATTTCTGTTTTTGTTTCAGATACCAGCATCTGCAGTTTTAGTTGTTTTCCTTCCAGAAATGGAGGAGGACTACAGGTCCAGTGTAAATGAGGAGCTCAAAGAAATTAATATTACTGAAAACTGGTACAGCAGTCCTTAGGTTCTGTTCTTGAGAACCATCTGCAAGCTGATATCTTTGCAAGTCAGAATTGTCCATTTTCTATAGTGACCCATCTTGTATTGCTCTACATACACTTGGTATAATTCTTTCATTTGGTTGAATAATCACCCTCATACTATCCATAATAGAATATATACAACACCCAGTTATTAGTGAATACAATGAAAAATTTTACTATTATTATTACTAGCTTGAAAATGTTTTAAAAATATACAGGAGAATTTGAGGAAAGTTGGATTTCCACAGGTCAGGCCATTAGTAACTTGGGGAGCCCCTGTACTGGAGAAATTAATTTGACTGAAAAACAATAAATCACCAGGGCCCAATGAAACAATAAGCAAACAGCACTCAGCTCCTTCAGAAAAGAAAACCATCAGCAATGGGGGTGAGTTACGCAATCTGTGTTTTAGTGTTGTAAAATTACTTTACTATTTCTATATTTAAACGGTGAAAGCAGCACAAACCTTCTAGTGCGATTGTAAATGGACGTAGAAAGACTGGTCATCATAACCCACCAAGCTGCACCTGTGATCATCGCATGGCCCGAAGGACTGCCTGAAGCATAAACAAACATTGCAGGAGAACCAGTACTTTATTTCCCAAGTTGCAAGTCATAGATTTGATGCAGCAATGACTCCAAGAACTGAATCTGAGCTGTGCCTGTAGTGCAGTGGTAGGTTTGTAACCAAGACATACATACTAAGTAACTTCACAGGATCTCAGTCTTAAGTCATGAAAATATTTGAATATGTGAGAATACAGTGTATATCATAACAGTACTACAGCTCTGTCTTGAGAATAATTCACTGCTACATTTAATTAAAAATAAAAAGAAATATAATGAATGCATTCTGAAAGCAATTATAATAAAATCTGTGTGTCACTTGCAAGTCCTAGCCTTCTGTGGTACGTCATTAGTAGAGGTTGAAAATTCGGAGTTGATTTCTATAATTGTTGTCTTATCCATTAATAACCAGTTATACCTATAATACACAATAAATAATTGCAGATTCATGCATTTACACCACTGGGATTGAGAATTGAGTCCTTGAGCTGAATGGAAGATCTTGGTCAAAGTCAGAACCAATGAATGGGGTAAACAATTTGTGAGACTGTGACATCAGTGAGACAGATATTGTTCAATGATCAATAACAACTTGTATTTACATAGGGTCTTCAACATATTGAAACATACAAAAAAATTTCCAGGTATGTTCATAGGTGTCACACAAGAAGACATTGAGGGGATAACTAAAAACTGTAGGGAAGATGGTCATACATTTGAGAAGAGAGCAATTTCAAGACTTTTCCCCCCAAGTGAAAATCTCAAATACTAGAGGGTACAGCTTTAAAGTGAGAGGAGACGAGTTCAAAGGAGAAGCACGAGCCAAGTTTTGTTTTAGACAGAGAGTAATTGATGCTGAGGACGCACTGCCGCATGTGATAATGACATTTAAAAGGCATTTAGATAGACATGTGATCAGACAGGGAATAGAGGGATGTGGACCACATGAAGGCAGATGGGATTAGTTTAATTTGGTATCATGGTCATCATGGGCTGAAGGGCCTGTTCCTGTGCTGAACTTTCTACGTTCCAGTTTTGGAGATAAAGGGTTGCTAGGAGATGGCAACCTTTTGATAGTTTGTAAGGATGTGCTTTTGAGGGTGAAGATGGCAGATTTGTAAGGTGGGGGACAGAACCCAGAAAAGCTAACAATCTAAGCTCGGTTCCAAGCCGAGAAGGAAAGTTACATCCTCAGCAAGTTTGGTGGGAATAAGGTTGAGGGAACAAAAGGTGGGCCAAATGGACAAGATAAATTTGGAAAGGCCATGTTGAGAAATAGGAAGGAAAGATGTCAGTTCACAGCTCTGTGGCAGGACACAATCTTAGGAAGTTTGGAGATGAGAATGAAAGTGATGGGAAGAGGGGTTTAAGATATGGCTTGTAATGAAGAAGACAGCAATGGGTTACCTTTACATCTGAAGGATGACCTAGGAATAGCAAGCAGTATTTATTGAGCAGATTAGGGTTCAAAGGCAGACTAACTGGTCCATTCAGATTTAGGTATTGAATGATTACACCATCTGTGTGCCAAAGATGTTCAGGTCTTCAGTCTGAACTGGGAATAGAGATGCAACAATTAGGGTGAAAGACCATTAGTTCTAATGGGAATAAGGGAAACAATAGTGGAAGTGAACAGATCTGTCCCTGCAGAAATGTTACAGTGAGTGGAGAACAAGGTTAGACTGTTGGGAATTTGAAACATTGTAGTAAGTAACCTACGGGAGTTTATTTTCTGGGAAGGACCCAGAAACAAGCGTTTAGGAAGGAGAAAGGGGATGCAGATGGAGATTGGAGCACAGAAGAAATCTGATGATTATTTCTGTGATTGGCACAGTAGTGAGGCTACGTGAGATGGTAAATACAGATGAGGAAGTTTAGGTGGTGAAGGGAAGGAGCTGTATGAACTAAAGGAAGGCAGCAAACTCAGAGTGCCTGGAGATACTGAGGATAAAATGAAGTGGAACAGAAACGGGGCAAGTAAAGCAGTGACGATACTTTGTGAAAAACACAGCGTGGTAATGGAGCATAGGGTAGAGTATGAGAATACTAAAAAGCAGTTGAGAGGAGTGAAACAAGATTGGATAGTCAGAGAAGAAAACATGCCAAAAGAACAGGGGAGAATATTATTTGATGAAAAGCCACATTGTCACTGAAGCAGTGTGGGTGAGGGAAGCCATGAAAAGCATAGTTAGGGAAGGAAGTTTTATTAGTGAAAAACATGTCATTAGCCCTTTGCCAGACTCCCATCTCTTCAATCATCTGCAATTAGGTCAGGGAAGACAAGAGTCTTATTTCACAAGGAAGGAAATATTCCAAAGGAAGAAAGGGAGGTAGTGATAAATGACTGTTGGCAGAGTCCATGATGTCAGCACTGGGAAGGATCTGGCAATGGTAGCTTCCAGGGGGTTTGCAAGATGGGATATATGGGGAGGGAGCAGTATGGGGTAGCTCCAGTTGCTCCTTGCATAGATGCAAAGACTAATACCTCAAAAGGAACCTTGAAAGATGTTAACAGGTGTGCAGAGAGTTGAAACATGGTAGAGTATCCAAAGAGGAGAAGGGAAAGGAGATATAATACCAGGAGATTGGACCTCAGGGTAAGGAAAGAGAGAAAGAAAATAGGAAGTGCTATGGATTTCTGAGTCCAGACCAACAGACAAGATCAAATTGAATAGATCTGGGAAAATTTAAGTTATACATGTATAGCAGATAAAAATACATTTGATCTACTGACAATGAGGTTTGGGATTGAAAGGCAGGCAAGTCTGAAGATAGTGGAGGATAAAGCACACAAGGAGCTGCTTCCATTAAGTACTAGGTTGTGTCTAGAAATGATCACTGCATAAAATACAAAATAAGCTACAGTTCTTGCAACCAAACTGAGTAAATCTGAGTCTGAAGGCATGATATCGGCCTCATCCTCATTATGTTGAAATGCCATTTTAAAAGGAGAATGAACAGGTGACTGCTATGAAAATGGCCTTACACTGGGTTCTAACATGAAACTCTATAACCTTGCTCTCCTGAGTATCCCATTCTTCTAGACATCACAGCTCACTTCTATTGGATGGAAAAATACCTCTGAAATGTAAAACATATAATAATGATTTGGAACATTCTACTAACTGAGGGACAGAATTACCAGGAACAGCAGTGAACTGAACAGTGAACAACTGGACTCATTAAAAATGACCACTGTGTAAGAAGATTGGCCTATTTTCAATTCTAAGTTGCTAATTAATAAAAATATATTGAAACTGGCAGATTCAAGTCAGTTCAGAATTCAATAATTCAACAAAATGTGTTCTTAAACTGACTAATTTACTGCAACCATTTTCTCATCGGTTTAAGATTTGGGTCAATTTAAAGCAATCCCGAACAGTAGAGAAATCTGTACTGAAATATTAAAGCAATCATTTTAATAAAGAACTTCAAAACTTAATTCCTCTAGATAGACTTAAGCTATTAATTTGTGATTGAACTGACAGAAAATAAACAGCAAAACCAATGTACACTTAGAAGTCATATTGCACTCCATTGGGACAAACCTGGACCAGTTTCACAGGAGCAGAAAAACTGCTTTAACTTTGGCATCTGGTGCTCACTATAGACCCCCGATTCATGAATCCACCAAAATGGACGCTCTCCAAACAGCAACCTATTAAGAAAGTAAGAAACACTCAAATTTGATCTGCAAAATTGATTTCTGCTGAAATTTCACATTGAAGGACGATTCATTTCAGCCAGTTTTCAAGACTGAGAGAAGAAACTTCTTCCATCACATTGCAAGTCTTTGCAAATTTCTACCTCAGAGAGTTGTGAATTCTCAACCTTTGAGTAGATTCAAAGCTGAGATCAATAAACTTTAAGGCACCAAGGAACCAAAGAACATAGTTAAATTACTTGAAGGACTCAGTTGGTGAAAGGAAGTCCCCCCAATGGAGGAACAAAGAATGAACACATGATGTGATTTCAAAAAAAAATGTTAAATGAGTTGGATATAGCATAGGTCATGGAGTTCTCCAAAATTCTAATTCTGGTTAGGTCACATGGGATCCATGGAGACTTGGTAGATCAGATTCAAAATTGGCTTGGCCATCAAAAATAGCGCATAGTGATGGATGGGGTGTTATTCTGACTGGAGTTAGTGACCAGTGGTGTTTCGAAAGGATTAGAGCTGGGACCTCTGTTGTTTGTGATATGTATAAATTACTTGGATGAAAATATAGATGGGCTGATATTAATAAGTTTGTAGATAATGCAAAAATTGTTGGAGTGATGGATAGTGAGGAACTTTATTAAAGGATACAGCAAGATATAGATCAGATGGAGATATGAGTGGAGAAATGGCAAGTGGATTAATCTGGACAAGTCAGAGATACTGCGCTTTGGGAGGTCGAATGTAAGAGGAAAGTATACAGGAAAAGGCTAGACCCTCAGGCACATTGATGTATAGAGGATCTTGGGTTACAAATCCATAGCTCCCTGAAAGTGGGAACACAAGTAGATAGGGTGCTGAAGGTGTATGGCATACTTGCCTTCATCGATTGGGGCATGAGTATAAAAGTTGGAAAGAATGAGTCTTTTTCCCCAGGATGGAAATAAAAATACTAGAGGACATCAATTTAAGATGAGAGGGGGAAATTCAAAGGGAGATTTTTTACACACAGAGAATGGTAGGTGCCCAAAACACGCTGCCAGAGAAAGTGATGGAAACAGATAAGATAGTAACTTTTAAGAGGCATTTAGACAGGCACACAAACAGACAGGGAACGGAGGGATATATACCACGTGCAAGCAGATGGGATTAGTTTACATTGGCATCATGGTTGGCACAGATATTGTAAGCCGAAGGCCCTGTTTTTGTGCTGTACCGCTCTATGATTCTGGTGGCATGCAGTCCAGAGCACCCATCTTATCAGCAAAGTTGCTCCGATACAGTTACAACATGGGTAATTTTAGTAGATACCACAGTATGTTTCAAACTCAAAGCCAGGACAAGTCCAATTGTCCAATCGCTGTCCCATCAGACGACTCTTGATCAATAGTGAAGTGCTGGAAGGTTGCCTTATGAGGAATGGTTGGACAGGGAATCCTTGCATCTGCTGAAACTTAGAAGAGTAAGGGGGAATCAACTGAAAAATATAAAATCCTGAGAGATCTTGACAGGGTGAATGTGGAGAGGATGTTCCTCTTGTAAGAGAATACAGAACTAGTGGTATTGTTTAAAAATAAGCAGTTACACATTTAAAAAACAGATGAGGCCTTTTTTTTCTTTCAAAGGGGTGTTAGAGTGCACGAAGCAGAGCCTTTCAATATTTTTTTACGCCAGAACATGGTAGATTCTTGATAAACAAGGAGTTGAAAGCACTGTAGGTTCACTGGAAAGCAGTGAGGTTACAACCATGATTTTATTAAACGGCAGAGCAGGCCAAGGGGATTGAGTGGCCATTTCCTGCTTCTAAATTGTACGTTGGTAGATTTGTATGTTGGTGAGCATTGGAGAAGCAAAAGAATCCTGTGCTGTGGTGGTCGGGGGTGTGGAATGTGGTGAAGGAAGGATCAGGAGTCTGTGCCTTGGGACTGGGGCCAAAAATGAGGTAAGTGACACGGGTGGAGAATTGTTGCCAATCGACACCTTCATTGGAGGCCTTATCAGACCACAAGGCCAATTGATAGTGGGACTGGCAGATAGTAAGATTGGAGCCTAGGCCTCAGTATGTGCCTGGGCCTCGGGGATTGCTGGGTTAGAATGGAAATTGGGGTTTTTGGGGGCGGAGGTGGTGTCATATCAGGATTGAGGGAGACACAGGGCTTAATCTTAAAATGAAAGGTAAGCAAGGGACAGGGTGAACAATCTAACCTCACACAGGGAAGTCACAGCTTTCCAAGAAATAATCAACAATGGTCATTTCAGGGACAACTTGGTCCAAATATTCCCACAATAGTCCAAAAGGAGAAAGAAGAATGGCATTCCCTGTATCCCCTTCCTCGGTGCAAGAGTCATGCTCAGCTGAATTTTCAAATGGATCCAAAAATGTTGCTATTGCATTTCACTACAGAAAAAAATCTCATTTCCAATTACACAACGCTGAAAAAAAAATCTTATGTTATTGAATTTCTAGGCAAATATAGCTCAAGTGCAATGAACTCTCCCATTAAATATCCTCTGAACAGTCATCATTAAGTTTCACATGGACGGATGTCAAACTGAGAAAAGATTAAAGAGCTAATCTACAACAAAGAGATAACACAAAGATAAAATGAGGAAATAATCACCAAAAAGGAGAACAGAAGTTAAATCCACTTAATAGATATTTATGTTTACATTTAAGGATATGATGTTTTTACCAAAAATCATTTGTTTGGTGACAACATTTTCAGTTATTTTTAAATTTATTGTTCAAAACATTCCAGTTTAACTCTCTGCTCTTCTGCAAGTGATTTATGGTGGGGTAAGCTTATAAACACTGTGCCAGGAGCAATCATAATCAGAAAGCCTTGTTAATATTTTGTTTCTCCCTAGTGAAGCACTCTTGAACCCAACTGCATTCAATGTTCAACAACCCACATCCCCCGAGCTACTCTTCTGAGACAGTGCCATCCAGTAATCAAATTTGGGAGCTTTTGGAACTAGGTAGTTTAGTTTTCAAACAGCAGGCTCTACTTTCATCTTTACAGGAATGCTTTCAACATTAAATAAGCTTAAAAATATTTTAAAAAATGATGGTCCATGGGAAGGAGGGATAGGGGATGTTATCGTATTTTAATTTAATTCATTTTCTAAATTAATGTTGAAATGGATACTCAGGGTCTAAGTTTGCCTGGATATTCCATGTCCCTACAGTGTTCTACAATGAGAAAGATCACTGATTATGATACAGGAGACCATTCAGCCCATAAGGTCCTGGCTAGCTGCCATCAAAGCTGTCCCATCAGTTCCATTTCTTTTCCTTATTTGTCTGTTACCTTACCACTTTTTCATCCCACCAATTCTCTTTTGGTTCTTTTGCCACTTATTTCCACAGTAGCTAGTTAACCCATCAGCACGTACTTGGGATACAGGAGGAAACCAGAACACCCAGTGTCAACCCACACAGTCACAGGGATAATGTGCAAACTCCATAAAGTCTGCACCTGAGGTCTGGATTGAATCTGGAGCTGTGAGGAAGCAACAATCGCTGCTATGCCACCATACCACTCTACTAATAATAAAGTATCTTCTGTTCACAACTGGCAATGAGAAGGAGAGGCTTTGTGATGATACTCCTTAAGCTGTTTTCAGGTAGAAAAGTAAAACTCGGACAAAACCTAATTTTATTTTATACCCATCCTAACCATCAATGTAAACACAAGAATCTTAAACATACAATGGAAATATTTGAAGATGAAACATAATTACATCTGAAATTTTCAACTCTATGAACGTTACTGGGCAAATTATTCTACCTGGATGGAGAACAGAAGAAACACTCGACTCTACTTGTATGGCCATGCTCGAATATATATTTTGTGTGGCTAGTAGGACAAGAGCTTTGAAGAGAGGAGATAATGCTTCTGAATTTCCAAGGATATATCCTCCCAAAGTTGACAGCTCTTGTCTGAGCTGACGCCTTACAGAAGAGGAACTATAGTTACAAACATTGGTTTTTCTTCACTTTAACTTCTAGGCTAACAATTTTAAGACATTAAAACTTGATTTACCCAATCTCCTCCTTTCAACTTTAACCTTTCAGCTTGTCATCTCAACTAAAAAATGTTATACTTTATTACACGTGATTATTTTTTGAAATGAGGTGCTCTACATAATATTAAAAATATTTATGAAGGCCAATGTGGCAGCCATTTTGCAAAGGCAATAAAGCTGTTGAGGAAGAAGAGTTCCCTCTTCTCAACATTCCGATAGTGAGTTGGCATTTTTAACATTCACCCAAACCAGCCAGCGATAGACAAGGCGCCGACTTATCTCGCCTGATGATAGGCACTTAGAGAAATGCAGCAATTTGTCTCAGCACTAGAGACTATCATTCACCGCATATCATTCCCCTGTAAATAAGAACATATGGGTCACAGCATCAATAGGAGGGCCAACGATTCAATTGCCATCCTTATCGTGCCTTGAAGGTGAGAAACGGCAGAGGTCGTGGATGCATTGGAAGGGAGAAAGAAAAGTGGACCCAATAAAGAGGAACTTACCATTTAAATACTAAGTTTAACCATTCAGTAAGTACAGTGATCCACAAGACTGAAATCCCGATCTTTCTGTTGAGAAAGTACGTTACAGGGAAGTAAATGAAGAAAGAGGCTCTGGGGTCACCGATCCAACTCATCCAGAGCAAACTCTTCTCAAAGCCACCGAGAGTTTGCTGCAGGAACTCGGCCACTCGGATACCGTGCGTGTGGAGCTGCTCCATCGCGTTCCGACGGCGACAGCGGGCAGTGGGATGCGGCCAGCGCCGATGTGATGTGCCCGGGCAGCGCAGCACCGCACGTCCCGCAGAGCCACCGGATGGCTCAATGACTCAAGCACTTGCATTCGCTTCCCCAGGTCCGTCCGACAGCAAACCAACGGTGACAAACCTCGCCTTCCATACGGCGATTACAATCAAGGCAAAATCATAAACCCCTTGAAGTTTCAACCTCTGGACGCTGAAGTCGCTGTTGATGTCGCTTCTCAGACGAATGAAATCCTTTCGTGAAATATCCGTGAAACCCACGAACGAAGTAGCCGTGACCTCACTGGCTAAAGATCCTGCCACTAAACACAAAGGTAAATGTTAATAAATGACATTTTGAGACGGAATAGAAACAGAAAATATGGGAGGTAACCCAGTAAGGAAGACAACATCCTTGGAGAGAGAAACGCTTCAGATCCTTGACCATTCCTGGAAGGTAAACCCTGTTTCTCTCTCCACAGATACGGCCAGACTTGCTGAATCTTACCATTTTTTAAAATTTCAGATTTCCAGCATTTCTAATATTTTGCTTTTGATATTGATAAAATTCTAGCTGGTGCCTTTGGGTACGTATCCTGCAATGTGCCAAAGCCTTAGATTCGCAGAGTCATTCGGCACAGAAAAAGGCCCTTCACCCACTGTGTCCAATCCAAGCATCAAGTCGCAATCTATACCAATCCCTTTTACCAGCACTTGGTCCATAGCCTACCACGCCGGTGATTCATGTGCTTAACACAAATTCAAGGTGAAAAGTAGGAACAAAAGTAAATATCTAATTGTGCATCCAGTATTATATATTCTGATCCTACGCCACTAAATGATGACGGTGGTGCATCTAGTAGATCCGTTGCCTTACAGTTCCAGCCAACTGCGTTCTGTCCTGAACTCTGGTGCTCTCTGCATCGAGTTTGCATGTTCTCCATGTGATAGCGAGAGCTTCTTCCGGATGCTCTTGTTTCTCCCTACAACCCAAACACACGGGTTGGTAGGTTAATTGACCACTGTAAACTGGTGTGTAAATGAATGGTAGTCTGTAGGGGAGAAGAAGATTGATGGGAATGTGAGAATAAACTGGGTTAGAGGAGGATTTGTGTAAAAACAAGTGCTTGATGGTTGGTGCAGACTCAATGGGCCAATGGGCTTATTTCTATGCTGTATCTATTTGATTCCATGTGCACCTTGGCACCTTCTGACTGGAATCACTGAGCAGAAGATGAGTATGAGAATTCTGAATCTTCCTCTCCCTAAACTCTGTTTTTCCTTTCTAAATTGTTTCCAATGGTTACTTACTCAAAAAGAAATTTGTCACTTAAAACACACAGGAATCCCTCAACAAAAGCAAACTTCACACTCAGACTATTCCAGTATAAACAGAAAGGACAACAGTTTCAAGTTGCCACGATTATGAAAATGGAAACCAATTATGTGAAGAAGTGCTATATAGCTATAAGGATTTGCAAAGATAAGTGGAGTTATAGGGATAGAAAATAATTTAAATCCAACAAAAGCTACAGTAATTTTAGAAGTATATCAATAAAGAGAGTTGCTAAAATTGACCAAAGATGGCAGAGGTATTTTATAAATACATAATATACATTATATATTTATTTACTGGTTACATGTACATCAAAATACACAGTGAAATGCATCTTTTTGCGTTACTGAGAATGTGCTGGGGGCAGCCTGCAAATGTCACCACTTTTCTGTGCCAACATAGCATGCCTACAGCTCCTAACCTGTACATCTTTGGAATGCGGGAGGAAATCTGAGCACCTGGAGGAAACCCACACAGATTCAAGGAGAATGTACAAACTCCTTACAGACAGCAGTGGGAATTGATCCTGGGTTGCTGGCGCTGTAATAGGATTACACTAACTGCTACATTGTCTTCATGATAAAATAACTTGGTCATAAAATAGTACAGTGCGGAAATGGGCCCTTCAGCCCAACTCATCTACCTACACTGGTCCCATTTGCCCGAGTTTAGCCCGTATCCCTCTAAACCTTTCCTATCCATTACTTTTCCAAATGTCTTTTAACTGTCTATATTGTACCTGCCTCAACTACTTTCTCTGGTTTCTTGGTCCATATATGCACCAACCTTCTGGAAAGTGGAGACAAGATGAGTTCTTAAGTGTTGAAGGGCAAGGTGTTGAATAAAATGAAAATTCAGATAAATTCATCAGATTAAAAGAAGACAAGATGCCAAAGCTCAAAAGGATCTATTCCAAGAGCCTGAGGGAAATGGTGCAACAGATTATTGAAGTTGTTATTGAATGTGGATGTGTGCTGGAACACTGGAGAGTGAGATAAAAAGTGGCAGATGGAATTCATTATTAAAAGGTGTGAAGTGATATATTTTGGTAAGAAAAGAAACAGCAATTGTAGTCTTAGGAGAGACAAGCTCAGTGCTGTGGAAGAGTAATGAAGACATGAGCATCTCTTCAGCTTCTCCATATACTAGCCCTTGTGCTGTCAGGAGTGCAGGAGCGGACACAAGTGACAGAGATATTGTTGATTTTAATTAGAAAATTTGGAGAGGTATAGACCAGTAGTTCCTTAAATTGTCCCATAAGCTGAAATAACTAAAGATAATTCTTTCTTCACGTATACCTTTGCAGGATAAAAATACTCATGCTGGAAGAGGGCAACAGGAGGACCATCAGCCTTCATTCTGTGACCTCTTGGGAGAAAAAGATTATGGAGATGTTGGGCTACTGTGTTAATGTATTGGAGGTGGGATGAGTCCACACCCAGTTGTGTGGGGTGAGTGGAGTCCAGACCCAGATGATTAAGCAGTGGGAGAAGTCATGCCCAGATAAGTACCTTACCACACTTGGTATCTCTCAATATTCAAGTTTAGGGCAGAGCCCCAGTTTTCCTGCCTTTGTGACCTACATGGGGCCTCAGCACTAGTAACCATTTAAATCACTTTTCCAAAAGAAATTGATGTTGTCAACTGTTCCTCAGTTGTTGCATACTCAACTCTGAATAAGAAGTCTGTAGGTCTAAGTCTCATTCCTGATACTTGAGTGCAGAAATCTAGGCTGATGCTGTCAGAGATGTTGTACTTTGGATGACACATTACACCAAGATTCCATCTGTTCTCTCAAATGGATCCCAATACACTATTCTGAAGAAGAACAAGGGGTTTATCTCCAGTGCTCTGGCCAGTATTTATTCTTCACTCAATACTACTAAAATAGATCCTCTTGTCACCTGCAGTCATTTGGGGAAGCTTGTTGTATGTAAATTGGCTGCCATCAACACTGACCAATTTCAAAAATACTTCATTGGTTGCAAAGTCTTGAAAGCATCGAGAAAGGCAACTTAAGTACAAATCTTTCCTTTTATATCATTGTGGAGATATAGAAGAAGAAATAGTGGAAGTCTAAGGAAACAGCTTACAGAGATGTGAGAGGAAATGGACAGCGGTCTCCCTATGCCTATTGGCAATGAGAAATGGATGGAAAGTTGGAGCAACACACCTTGGGTATTTGAAGGAAGTGCAACCTTCCCACTGTGTTTAGGCTATCCCAAAGTCAATCAAAGTAACCATCACCTGGTTTCCTAGAACTGGATGCCAACAGGGATGCAAGCAAATGTGCCAATACCAATGGTATCAGAACGCAGGTCTAGAGAATTGGGAACTCTGAGCATGCACCATCTTTCCAGGGGAACCAGTAGAATATGAGTTACTGTGGTATGACTTGTTGGCTCCAAATTGAAGAGGCACATGCTTGCAGAGTATCTGAGGAGCAAAGTAACTCCATCACCTTACACATGAAAGCTCTCGCAAATTTGGTTTTGAGATCTCTGTGATGCTTGGCACTAGCATCATATAGGTGTAACTAAAGCTGCAAGAACAATGCAGTGGTTATTGTATTGGGATATGGAACTGGTCCTATGATATGAAATTATGAGGAAGCAGTTGGGATCTTCCCCTTATCAGAAACTCCATTCGCTCCTATGTTTTCAGAGCACATTGGAGATTGTAATGGATCATTGATTCCAGTCCAGGTGGCTTGTTGGGATCTGGCATCTGCTTTTGCCTCACCCAATTAGGTGCTGGCTCAAACTTCAGG